>JAGKQL010000004.1:27798948-27831357 GCA_018398635.1 Cyprinodon brontotheroides | reverse complement strand
ATATATATATATGTATGTATGTATGTAAAAATTTTACAAGCGTCTAAAATCGGTTTTAATTTAATTTCTTAAGAGTGTTAAAACTGCTGTCGGTTGTATGACATTTCATTGGATGATCATCTCCAGAACTAATTTGTTCTTTCTCCCTCTCAGGATCCTTTAAATAGGGGAATCCTGACCTGACATCAGATTAAAATTATGTGGTTCATGGAACCACCTTAAGGAGCCCAGGAACCACATAATTTCTAGATTCTTCTTCAGACAGTAGCAGCCTCAGTAATCAGAGCAGAGAATATTCTCCTTTGAGCTTCTGAACGTCTGCATCCTTTTAACTGCTTTTCAGTTGTTTTTTAAAAACTTCAGAGGTTGAATACATTTCAATAGTAAAGACAAAGGGTTTTTATCTTCTAAAGATAACAAAAAGAATACAGACTTTGGAGTAAAGCTGTCTGCATTTGTTGACAGATCTCCAAACAGAACTTTTTCTCATATGATTGGGTATAAGGGAGGGGTCTGAGATCAGAGTATCACATAATGACTTAGATGGGAATAAACTGTTCATCACTATCACATTAAAATCGGCTCTGAATCCGCACAACGCCACCAGCCGAGTTCAAAGACAATCTTCAGTTTTGAGCTCATCCTCAAACTTTGAGAATTTGGTTGACTTATAATATAATAATATAAAAAAATATACATTAAGCTGATTATAGGGACACTGATGCAAAAACGCATTTCCAGCAGTTATTTATAATCCTGTATTCCTGCTTAAACCCAAGCAAGAGTAGAGGGAATTAATTTGTTACATAATTTATTACCTCTTAAAAATACTGTTTACATACCATCAGTATATCTGAATTATAATCACATATTGCCATTTATTCACAAATCTTCCTTAGGTAACGGGACATTATAAATCCATATTTTATTTTATGTATGTTCATTATTTTAACAGGCATATAGTTTATCATATTTCTGGCAAAAATTGTATATGTTTTAAAGTATTTGATTAGAGTAAAAATAGTAAACCCCTTACTTTATTTTATTAAGAGATTGATGATTTTTTTTCATATAATTTCTGAGTATCTTAGCTTTGGTCTTTTAACACAACTAAACATAAAACTCAAATAAAATAAAAAAAATCAGTTAACTTGTATTATTGTTTTTTTTTTTCCAGTGGCCCTATTCCTCTTCCATAGGAAAAAAAGTCAGAATTCTGACTTAAAAATTCAGTGAAAGGGGATTCTGAAATTAAAGTTAGAATTCTATCTCTTTCCTATATTAAACTATGATAAAATAAAAATAAGCTAACTCCTTTATTTTTCTTCCAGTGGTCCTAATCCTCTTCCATAAGGAACAAAATTCTGAATGGAGAGCAAAGACTTTTGAGAGGCAAATTGTCATGTTTGGGTTTTCAGACTCTAAATAGGAGCAATCACGGAGGCAATGATCAGTTACAGTAGATTGACCGGTAAATCAAGAGCTTTGCTTTTTGGCTCAACTCTCTCTTTACCACAACAGACCGGTACAGTGCACGCTTAACAGCAGATGCCGCACCAATCCGCCTATCGATCTACATCTTGCCCTCATTTGTGAACAAGACCCCAAGATACTTAAACCCCTCCACTAGGGGCACTGCACTCTACCCTTTTCCAGCTCAAGACTATGGCCTCGGATTTGGAGGACCTGATCCTCATCCCGGCTGCTTCACACTCTGCTGCGAGCTGTTCCAGTGAGAGCTGTAGATAATGCCCTGATGAAGCCAATAGAACCACATCATCTGCAAATAACAGAGACACAATCCTAAGGCCACCAAGACAGATCCCCTCAACACCGTGGCTGTGCCTAGAAATTCACTCCGTAAAAGTTATGAACAGAATCTGTGACAAAGAACAACCTTGGCGGAGTACTACCCTCACCGGAAACAAGTCCGGCTTACTGATTCTTAGGTCAGATATGAGAGAGATCATCCCTTTTATCCAAGGTTGGGTTACCACAGAACAGCACCTGGTTTGCAGTGGCCATTTGACGTAGTTACAGGAAGGATTCCAGGAATCTGCCTAAACACCCCCCGTAAGAAAAGAGAAAAAGGCCCTGAAAGATTTGCGTGCAATAATTAGGAGGGTTAATCAATTAGATTTTGGTCAGTTGTTTGTTTTGTTTGCCTTTTCTGTGACTTTAGTTTGTGGATTGTGTGAATAACTGTTGTCCATTTGTGGAATTACAGTTTAGCTATTTTTGTCTTGGGGAAATATAAGTGAGCCAATAGTTGAAGATTAGCTTTAAAACAGTACAGCGTCTAGTTTCCATAGCTCATTCTTTCACCTGACCTGTTTTCAGAACAAAAACAGGGAGTTAAATGTGTTAAAAAGTTAATGTGCAGTTGCTTAAAATAGAATAAAGGGAATGGATATGAGATACCTGTAATGATTCGAGAGATGGATCCAGAGATCAGCCAGACACAAAAATACAGTTAAGCAGATTTATTCATGGAATAGGCTCAACATCCCCACTGCTGAAAAGTTCAGCAGTGGAAAAAGGGACCTCTGGAATACAGAAGAGAGTCAGTGGCGGTGATGCTTCTGAATCTTGTTTTGGTTAAAAGGAGAAAGCCACTAATCTTTGAATCCTCTCATGGGACTGAAAAAAGGATTTTAGGTTCCAGAAACAATGTTTTGATTTATGCCAAATATTGAAGTATGGTCTACGCTTGTTATGTTATTCCACACCACAATGCAAGAGGGACAATCACAAGCTAGCTGTGGGTCTAGATACGATCGAGGAAGTGAAGAAGTGGGGCAAGTTTGTGCAACAACGGAGGGACATGAGGGCGGAAAAGAGCGGGGATCCAGGTGGAAAAAGTGCCCCAGCGTTCTTGGAAACCTCGTTCTTCTAGCTGGTCCATCTTCACAAGTCGTTTTCCACAACGGCGGTCATACAAACATGGGGGCGGGGGGTAATTTCAGGGGCAGTCCTGATTAGATAAATGTCAATTGTACTACTTTTTGTTTTCACTTCCTATTTTATTCTGTACTAATTTTCTCTCCCGTTTTAGGCAGCTTCACT
This sequence comes from Cyprinodon brontotheroides, assembly GCA_018398635.1. NCBI lineage: Eukaryota > Metazoa > Chordata > Actinopteri > Cyprinodontiformes > Cyprinodontidae > Cyprinodon > Cyprinodon brontotheroides. The sequence goes on along the minus strand of JAGKQL010000004.1, from coordinate 27,828,291 downwards.
TCCTGAGTTCCTTCCTGCAATCAGGATCTGCCACAGCCTAATGCCATTCACCTGGTGCATATGCTCCTCTTTTGTTTGTTAAATTATTTAGCTCCCACTCTTGCAGCGTCCCTTTGCCAGTTCGTCTTTGTTTTTAGAGCTTAGGGTTCCAGCCTTTTTGCTTGTTAGACTTTAGCTTTGTAGTGTTTTGACCCCAGCTTTTATTTGGACCTGTCTTTGCCTCCATTTTTGATACCTCTTTTGGTGTTCAACCCAGCACTGTATTAAAGGAACTTTAAGTTTGAATCCACTGTGTCAGGTCTTGCATTTGAGTCCTTTATTCCTGAGCCGTACGACACACAAGCTCCAAACACACACACAGCACGATTCACGCAAGCACAAAAAAATCCACAAACACACAACAAGATTCATGTAAGCATACAAGATTCACACATGCACAGCACATGATTCGCCAAAGTATTTCTGGTCCATAAACAATTATAAATTAAATGACAAAGTACCTGTCGTCTTTAAATATCACTGCATTTGTGTGTGGATTTTTGAGACTCTCCCAATGTGCTTTGATACACAACTGCATTTTTTTATACATCACACAGCTCCCTTGTATAAGCCGATCACAAGAAAGTAATCCATGTGGGATGACTATTTGCTCTGCTCCAGTCCAGTGTTCTGTCGGGCTCAGCATAGTTTGTGCATAAAACAACAAATAATAATTCACTAGGTTTGTTAAACACAGGTTTAAAAACAAACATAGCACGCCCGTTAGCTGAGGATCAGCATTTTTGAGCGTGGTTCATTTGCTGTCTGGACGCTGAGGGTAAACCTGCTGTGGCTCTGACTGCACCGTTGAGAGGAACTCCTGCGGAAGCAGGAGAACGGGGTTGGGACGGTGGGCTCCCGCGGCGCAGCACCTGCGCTGGAGGACAAGAGTAGGAACGTTACATGCTTTCACCTAAGAGTCTCCAAAAGCCTAACCTGACAACAGCCAGATGCATGTCACCATCCACTTCCTCCCACTCCCACATGCAATCTGGGAACCAGCTCATTAGTGATTTCAACCCGGGTATAGTCGCAATCCAATCAGGGCGCAGGAGTGGGTGTGTCCTGGAAGTGGAGAAGCGACCCGTGAGGATTTCAACAACAATGGCGGCTCGCATGAGGGAAGAAAGCGTTAGCATTGATGCTGCTCATTTCTTCTGTGTTGTCTAATCTATCTGATATTGTTAATGAACATCAGAGAGCGGCTTTGAAGGCTTTTGTTGGTGGAAGCGATGTTTTCGCCCTTCTCGACGGATTTGGCAAGAGCTTGATCTACCGTAAGCCAACTCCTCTCACAGCGTCCGCGGGTTAGCCGGTGTGAGTGGTTGAAGCATGGGGTGACCAGGCGTCCCGATTTCGGGGACTGTCCCGTTACAGCCACCTGTGTCGGCTAAAGCTGTCCCGAATGTCCCGATTTTACGGCGAAAAATATTTAGCGTGTAGACTGTTAATGCGGTAAGAGCTGTTGCTTGGCGCAAAATAGGTATTACGGTAGCTGGTTCGCGCTGCTGCGATAACATACAAAGATAAGGAACAGAGCCGCTAATCTCACTAGAAGGGCTGGGCGTGTAAATTTGTCCTTTTGGATGTTAGCTGCCATTAAAACACAAAAAAGAAGAAGAGCGCATCACTTTTAAAACAGAAGAAGAAGAAGAAGTGGAAGTTCGTTTTTTACAACCTGTGGCAACTGATAGGGAGCTACGCTGAGTGATGGTAAGTGTGTTAATCAATTTATTTTATTATGATCGGGCTGATCTTGTGATAAATGCGTTTGGTTTGGTAGTCCAGGTTAAAACAAAACAATAATAAAAAAGTAAGCACAAGACTACTACACACGAGTTGGAGCAGCATGAGTAAAAGACGCTGGGTTAAAATGTAGCAAAATTATTGAAAACTCCCTTGTAAGCACGCTACAATCTGATGCGCTGGTTCTCCAGGGATCAACAAGGGTTTGTATCATGGGCGTAGGTTTGCATCATAGGGACCATAGGGACATGTCCCTACCAAAGTTTTGAACCGTCCTAATTGTCCCGGACCAATAATAATTGGATGTGAGCAACTAATATGTTTATAATTTACAGAAGTGGCTCTTTTCCTCCTCGCAGCTCACCTCTGCCTGAGTCTCTCCTGTCCCTTTCTCTCACCTAAGCAGCGCATTGAACTCAAAGCTGCGCTGTTTAACTCCACTCTCATTGGTTGTTCTTGCCTTAGGTTCCGCCTTCTCTCTCTCTGATTGGTTGTTTTCTAGTCCGCTGTGCTCCAAGCACAGCTGCTTGGAGCACACATTGAAAATTTATTCACATAAGAATGCAGCGGTTACTACAATTAATAATATTAGACTATGAAATCCAATAGTCCCAATAAAAAATGAAACACATCATGTTTACACTAAAAACAAAAACCTTTTTTTTTCTCTTTATAAAAACGAAATATTCTGGAGTCAGCCAGGAGTTCTGAAGACACAAAAAATGGGCAAATAAAGGCTGTAAGCCATCAACATTTCTGGATTCTAGCCACAGCCACCTGTAAAAGAAAAATGTGACGGTTTCTTCTCTTTTACCAATATTAGTTAAGGCTACTGGTTTCCCATTTTGATGACTCTGAGGAAGTTCAGTGTAATTATTAGCAGGTGTTATTTCTCTTATAGAGTAAAACAACAAGAAATGGCGGCTAAACATCTGCTGTTTATCGTTTAAAAAGCATAATTAGGGTTCCAAATAATAATAATAATTTAATTGACTATTTATACTTCTAGAAATAGGATAAAGAGAAGAACAAAACAGATTACATTGATTTTATCCACACAGAATTTCCACACAGTCTATAGTAAATTAGTACAAACATTAATGTCTGGTAAAAATGCTGGAATCTGACTGTTTATTTTGGATATTATTAAATTACAGATAAGATAGTGTTATATTGTCTTTTATAATTGTTAAAAGTGATTTTATATTTTTAATAAACTTAGGCTCATTCTCAGTGTTGTGTTTGTAGATGATGCCACTAAAAATATACATAAGGAGCTATTTATACAGTCAGACAGTAGCAATATAGGACAATGATAAAAGGTTGTGTTACATTTAATCCTTTACTACGGGTATTAAAATGCACTTATACATTATATGATTATAGGAAACACAGATATTCAGTAATAATGATGCAGGGCAGCTTTGTGGTGAAGCAGCTGCCATTCCAGTGCTTCAGGTGACGTGTCTAAATAAACCAGGTGAAACTAAAATATTTCCACATGAGGAGTTCTGGATGGAGAATTTTGATTATATATATGTATTGTAGTTTTACAATTTTGGTATAATTACTGATCTAAGTGGGTTGCTCTGTTGGAAAAAAGACACATTTTACATTTATATTATGTTTTAGAGTCTTTATACCCAGTTAATGATGAATCAATTATAAAATTAGTTGACGATTATTGAAATAATCAATTAATGCTCGTAAACATTTGATAAACAGCATCTAATGAGTGTAGTTTTTTTATTTAATTTTATTAATGTAGCAAAATTATGCTTTTCTCTTTTTAACATTGAATTCTTCTTATCAGTACGGATGCTCACATCGAGTATAAAAGGGCGTGTATATTGCATGTAGCATCAATGACACCTGACCAATCGTGTGTCCCTACCAAAGTTAAAATCAAACCTACCCTTGGTTTGTATAAAAGATGCTTTAGAATGGATAGGTGACCTTTAGTTTATATTTCAGATAGTTATTATAAGTAGAGTTATTTCAAATTTGTTTTGGATGATTTATGGTTGTGATTTATGAGCATAGACTTCCAGTTTTTGGTGTGCTTTTTACTGCTCAGTTTGGATATATATGAAAGTTCCTTGAGAAAAAATAGGAGTCAGTAACAGAGAACTGAATAAGACAAGATCTACATGATCTGAGAATGATGGAGGAAGAGATAACCACCTGTTTAATGTTCATTTATTATGTGGTTTTGCTTGTAGCTCCTAATATTGTGGTAATTAGCATTTTTAGTATTTAGATGAGATATTAATAATAATAAGTTTTCATGTTGCACATCCTAATTTTTTTTTGGAGGTGATTTTGATTATATAATGTCTCTGTTTTAGAATAATGTAAGATTGATGCTGGAGGAGTGAGGAAGAAGATAGAAAGACAGAAAGGAGATTGAATGAGAGAGGAGGAAACTAGGAACTCTGATAGAAAACCTGGTTTACGTTAGGCTATGGAAAAAATTTACTTCTTTGAGGAGTAAAAGCAGAGAGTATAAAAGGTAGCAGTCAAAGTGGAGGGCTAGAAAAACAAAAGCCGCAAGATGGAGAGGGAAGAAAAACAGACAAGACCGAATGAACTTCAGGATGGCCTTCTCAAAAAGAAGTTATGAAGTGTCATTTTATGAGAAATGTATGCACCTGAATATCCATTAAATATATGTATATGTTATTGTTGCTTATAAAATATGGGATTATTCTTTGGATTATATAATACATTGTAAGCGATGTTACAAGCTTCCATTCTGCTGTTCAATGGTTAAACTTGTTTAAGAAATTTAAAAAAGCGTTATTTTGCTTTTTTACTTGTTATGCGTCTTCTCTGGTATTATTTTCCATCTAAAATCTACCAGGCCACTGCCTCACAGACCTGTTCAGTTAATATTTGTTTCCAAACTTGATCAATGAATGGTGGGAGCAATGCTTTTGTGCCGGCATCTATAGGGATCTTGAGGATATTGCTTCACAATGAAAGCAGACAGTACTTTATAATCTTCCTACAATAGAGTGACATTACATCATCATGAAACACGTACCTCTCAAACGACTAATACTTGTTTTATTTTAACTTAATGGAGTAAACAATTACATATTAGAGGTATGTACAGTAGATGTAAACAGAATAAGTATTTGTTGCACTTTTTTGAAGAGGTGGGGGAACTCTGTCTCAACAGACAGCCACAGGCATAGAATAAATGTTTGTATTTACTTTTCTAAATTTCTTCCATTCCTCATGTCACTCTCCCCTTAGGAGGGAGGCAGAGCTCTTTGGGCCCGACAAAATTGGAAAGCCCTGCTAATGACCCTTGACCCCTCCGCTCCCACCCCCACCACTTTGACCCAACCCAGAGACACAGTTCTAGTTTTCTACTAATAACACTATTCATGTTATTAATCTTAGGATACACTAAACGTTTTGAAAGGCACATTCCTGGCTTTTACACTTGATTTTTGTTGTTTAAATATTAATAAATATGTAAAAATATATGAAACCATTACTGTCCCTGTTTCCTAATTTCATCTCGATAAGATGTATTGATTTTTATCCACGAGCAAGAAATGTCCCTCAGATTTGATTTCAGAAATCTGGTCACCTTATTGAAATAGCACGTCAATAGAAGATGACACAAGACAAGTGGCTTATCCAATCATATGCAAGGAGTTTTGATAAGGCCTAGCCTTCAGTAAAGGCAATTCCTACTGGCGGGTCCCAGATCCTGTAGTGGAGCTACGGTCGTGTGAAGTGAGACATGCATCTGGCTGTTGTCCAGGTTACCAAAAAGCCACCAGTGACACCAGAAAAATTAAGCTAGATTTGTGCAGCTAGTCGCTTTTGAAATTAGGGAGATAAGCTGGATGGGTCTGAAAAGTAAACTAAATATAGCAACAAAGTTTCTGAGTTGGCAACACTATTTACAGCTGACATAATTTCACCTTTTGTGACTCTGGTACCAAAGGAAAATCAGCCAGCTTTAGCAAAAACACATCTAGTTAGCTTTAAAGCTCTAAACCCACCAAACTTTCCTGGAAATTCCTTGAAAAACAGATCAGCAGTTCTGCAACAGGAACCAATGAAGGACATCTCTCTTTCAAATATCATCAAGATCAATACAGTTACCCTCAAAAGGGGCCCATAAACCCATAAAAATGGCACAAGTTTTCCGGAATGCAGCGGCAAATGGTATTGATCATCTCTGTAACACCAAGAAAACAAAACTGTTTCACTAAAAAAAATGTCAGACGCTACAGAAAACATAATCCTACTAACCCACAGGGGAAAAGGCTGAATGTATGCCAAAGAGTCGCTTTTGGTCAAAGTACTCCATCCATCCATCCATCCATCCATCCCAGAAACATCCATCCATCCATCCATATCCATCCATCCATCTCCGGCATCATCAAACATCCATCCATCCATCCATCCTATCCATCCATCCCATCCATCCATCCATCCATCCATCCATCCGACCATCCATCCATCCATCCATCCATATATCCATCCATTTTCTGTCACGCTTATCCCAGCTCCAGGGCTGCGAGGGGTGCTGGTGCCAGCTGTCTACCCGAGGTGAGAGGCAGGGGTACACTTGCCTTATGTACGGAGTCGCCAGACAATCGCTTGGGGCTGGTCAAGTCTGCTTGACTTGAAAAAGTTCTCAAAATAAGTACAGACCATTTTACCAAGGACCCTAGTTGATCCAAGTTTAAAGTTTATTTATACTACAGCATGCAGAGAGATGCTTATAACCTTGTACAACAAGGTTAAGACTGACCGAAATAAAACAAAATCTCCATATTTCTGGTCAGTGAGCTAAAGAACATAAGTGTCTGCAGGATAAGAACACCATGCATGGCCATGCAGATTTTATGCAAAATAGCTCCAACTGGGATTTGAATCCAGGAACAGATTTTGCAAGGCAAAAGTTCTAACTAAAGGGTCTGCTGTGTACAAAGAACTGTTGCCTCTAAAGTTGTGAAACTGCTAGGATGATTCAGTGCATTACAGAAACATCAGGTGAAAGGAGTTGAGGCAAGAAATATAAAATAGACTATTCAAAAACAAGACATAATCAGTTCATAGCTGTGTACCCAGTAAAGCAAAAGTATGGACAACAAAATGACTGCTTCTGGTAAGTGTATGTATTACTTTAATTATGTGGTCAAACAAAATTAAAGAGATCATTTTTAGTAAGAGAATAATTTCATGTCAGTAAAACTTGTGAAATATTGATCTATTGAGTAAAGTTGTGGATGGAAATTGCTAATCAATGTCATAGTGAAGCATTCAACCATGTAATCCAGTTAAAGCAGAAAAATGGTAATTCACTCTGTTGGCAATTTATTATCTTTCTTCTATCCAAAACACTAATTAATAGGATAAACAATGAATCATTTCCATGTAGCCTTGGAGTTATGTCATCTGAGTGAATACTTTTAAAGATAAAATAAAATATTATGAAGGGATTCTATAGTAAACAGATCTCCTTCCCATCACAGTTCCACCCATTTGATTATAAAAAATATATTGTTTTATGTAAGTGATAATAAAAAAAAGGACAAATCAAGTAATAGAATACAAGGGGAAAAATAAACCATAATTATGTGAGGATAACATAATTTATGCAATTGAAATTTTGATTAGAACTGATCCAAATTAATTTGACTCCAAAAGATTTATCATGGTATTTACTCATTACTACTGAGATCAGTTTCAGGAGAGGTTCAGATAAGTTACCAGGAGTCAGGTGTGTCTGTACTGGAGAGAAAACTATCTATGGCATTCATTTAATTTCAAGGAAAAGATTAAAAAAGGCAAAAATTGTTGGGATCCAGTGGTCTGCCCTCCAGAGAGGCGTTGTGGATCCCTTTCTGAGGGTTCTGCTGCTGTCGGTTGGGATCCAGAGGCTTGCCCACCAGAGGCGCCGTGTGGATCTTCTCCTGAGAGTTGGTGCTCATTAGACGCAGCTGATCCCCATCTGCTGATTAAGATCTCTCCCTATATAAGCTGAGTGAAAGCTTCCCTCTGAGCCGGATTGTTGTCCTTGCTATGGAAGCAAACCTGAGCCACTCTGCCTGTTAAACCCAGCCTGTCTGAACCTGCAAACCTGTGAGTTTGTTCCTGTTAATCTGTAAACCTGAACCTGACCTGCTCTGTCTTCTCTGCCTCCCAGGAGGGAGACCTGTGTTGCCAATAAATATAGGACTTTAATCCTGCCTCTGTGTCCTTGAGTTCTGCATTTGGACTAGCAAACCTCCCACATCATGACAGAACAATCCGGCCAACAGACTAGCCCAGCAGACAAACTTCTACGCGCTCCTGCAGTCTGCCCGCAGCTTAAACATCCGCAACCACCTTGGCAGGTGGCTTTGAGTCGACATTATGATGATTCTGGATCAGCCTCCTTAGCTCCTGAGGTCGCTCTGAGCCGTCTGGAGACAAAGCAGAGCCCGCTCAGAGTCGTCCGCCACCACCCTGGGAGGTGGAGTGGCGCCGGCGTAATGAGGAGTGGAATCGAAAATGGGAGATGGAGCGGCGTCGACGAAATAAGGAGTTGGATCGCCAATGGCAGGAAACTCTTAGCTGTCTTAAGACCCCTTGGCCCGGTTGGAACCGTCGGGAGACCCCTGAGCCTGCTCCTGATGTGAAGCCACAATCGGTGGCCTCCTCTGCTCCTGATTCGGAACCGCAATCGGCGGCTTCCGGTGCTCCTGATTCGGAGCCAGAGTCGGTGGCTTCTGGTGTTCCTTATGCAGAGCCGCAATCGGCGGCCTCCTCAGTTCCTGATGCAGAGCCGCAATCGACGGCCTCCTCAGTTCCTGATTCAGAGCCACAGTGGGTGACCCTGTCTGAGCCTGTTGCTGAGCTGCAGAAGCGGAGGCGGCGTCCTCCTCGGAGCTTCCTGCAGCAGCAGAGACGGCGTCCTCCTCAGAGCTTCCTGCAGCAGCAGAGACGGCGTCCTCCTCCAAGGCCCCTGCAGCTTCTGAGACTCCGGTCCCGGCCCTGGTCGGCCTCCGGAGCCTCGTCTGCCATTTCAGGCATCCGCCCTGCTTCCACACGGCCGGCCATCTGAGACTCTTGCTGCGGTCCCGCTGCCGGTCTTGAACCACCGGCCGGACCACCTGAGACTCTTCCTTTTCGTTTCCTCCCTCGCCCAACCTGGGTGTGGTTGTTTTGTGGAGTTCTGGACCCTGTTTTTGTTTCTGTGCCTGGCCCTCCTTGCCTGTTTCCCCTCCGCTCGCGCCCACGCTGGGTGGGTTGTTTTTGTTTTCTGGTTTTTTGTTTTTGGGCGTCTGGTATCCGCCCTTGAGGGCTGTTGTACTGTTGGGATCCAGAGGTCTGCCCTCCAGAGCGCTGATGTGGATCCCTTTCTGTGGGCTTCTGTTGTCTGTTGGGATCCAGTGGTCTGCCCAGAGGCTGCCCACCAGAGGCGCGCCGTGGATCTTCTCCTGAGAGTTGGTGCTCATTAGACGCAGCTGATCCCCATCTGCTGATTAAGATCTCTCCCTATATAAGCTGAGTGAAAGCTCCCCTCTGAGCCGGATTGTTGTCCTTGCTATGGAAGCAAACCTGAGCCACCCTGCCTGTTAAACCCAGCCTGTCTGAACCTGCAAACCTGTGAGTTTGTTCCTGTTAATCTGTAAACCTGAACCTGACCTGCTCTGTCTTCTCTGCCTCCCAGGAGGGAGACCTGTGTTGCCAATAAATATTGGACTTTAATCCTGCCTCTGTGTCCTTGAGTTCTGCATTTGGGCTAGCAAACCTCCCACATCATGACAAAAATATTTTGCCAATAAATAGAACACTGGAATTATATCCCAGACTTTGACAAATTACACTTCAGCTGGCAAAGCCCCATTTCAATTACTGTCTTACTTTTCCTGATGACATTTTTCATGACAATTTCAATTATTGATAAAGAAAAAGGAAAATTATTATTATTTTGAGCTCTAATCAAAACCAATTACCTAACATTTTTGTTTTAGCTGGAAAGAGAAAATATCAACAACATTCACAACAATGGAAAAATAGACTATCATGAAAAAATTATACTACAGCATGCAGAGATGCTTATAACCCTGCAACAGGTTAAGACCGACTGTAATAAAACAAAATATCCATATTTCTGGTCAGTGAGCTAAAGAACAAGTGTCTGCAGGATAAGAACACCATGCATGGCCACGCAGATTTTATGCAAAATAGCTCCAACTGGGATTTGAATCCAGGAACAGATTTTGCAAGGCAAAAGTTCTAACAAAGGGTCTGCTGTGTACAAGGAAACATTGCCTCTAAAGTTGTGAAACTGCTAGGATGATTCAGTGCATTACAGAAACATCAGGTGAAAGGAGCTGAGGCAAGAAAAATAAAATAGACTATTCAAAAGTAAGACATCATAAGTTTACAGCTGTATAGCCAGTAAAGCAAAAGTATGGACAACAAAATGACTGCTTCTGGTAAGTGTATGTATTACTTTAATTATGTGGTCAAACAAAATTAAAGAGATCATTTTTAGTAAGAGAATAATTTCATGTCAGTAAAACTTGTGAAATATTGATCTATTGAGTAAAGTTGTGGATGGAAATTGCTAATCAATGTCATAGTGAAGCATTCAACCATGTAATCCAGTTAAAGCAGTAGGGGTGTAAATAATGATCGTTTTGTATCGGTGCATCGATCCAACAGCCGACGATCCGATACATCGACACGTCCGCAAGATTATCGATTCATGTTTTTTTTTTCCTCCGGTCTATTTTTTATCCATTTTTGCTCTGGGCGTAATTCTCCCTCCGTGCTGCGGCGCTAAACCTTTTTGCCCTCCTACCTCGCTTCCTGGTTATACTCTTACAGCAGTTTGTTGCAGTGGAAGCGAGCACGTTATTTTTAAATTATGCTCCAATATTGAGCGTGGTCTGTGCTACTGCAGCTATGGGTCTAGAATCTGACGAGGCAGTAGGGGAGGTAGAGGCGGTTGAATCGAGGCGGAGGGACATGAGGAGCAAAAAGCCGGAGATCCAGGTGGAAAAAGTCCCAGCGTTCTCAGCACCTCGCTCTTCTAGCGGGTCAAACTCCACAAGTTGTTTTCCGCAATTCCAGAAATAACATTCCCCCCCTCTGTCCTGGGTCAGCTCAATTTGGGAGAGGAGCAGTGGAGCTACTGTGGAGGGGGCGGGGCGTCTGGAGGCGAGGTATTGCATTGCACTCATGGCACTGATTTTCTGCAGTATACTGATGCAACTTTTCTACTTCATTTATTTGTAATGTTGTTTCTAAAAAAAATGCATAGCGATATTACAGCTTTCATTGGTAACTTCAAACTTGGAAACTTTGTTTAGCCTGTAGGTGAAAAAAAAAAAAACTTAACACGTTAATCTATTAATCAAACGGGAATTGAATCGAATCATTGGTGTATTCTTGAGTATAGAAATAAATCAATAGTTGGGTCAGGTCGATGCACTGAATGAATGCGCCATGATGGATGTGATTTTTTATAATGCAGACAGATGTTAAATCACTCTGTCAGCAATTTCTTATCTTTCTTTGCAATGAGAGAACAAGACAAATAATAGTAACCCTTCGAATTTATTGTTTTTGCCCTGTTCTTATTAAAAAAATTTTCCTCTCATTAACTCAAACCCTTTTGAAATGCTGTGAAGGTGTCCACATATAAAATATTGTATGTATTTATGTTGTAATAAAAAAAAATACAGTTATGGAAAACAATAAAATGTGATGAATAAACTCCGACTAAGAGTCTAGGTTTTAATTATCTCCCATTCTTCCATGATGATAATTCTCTTGATAAGGGATGTAATTGTTGAAAATGGAAATATAACATTATTATTATTTTTATCTTTAATCATTATATTCAAGTAACTTTTTTTTTGTCCTTGAAAGAGAAAATGTCAACATCATGCACATCAATTGAAAAATACTCTTTCATGTGTATACTGCTGCTGCACAATGGAATATCCTGTAGTACAGACAACTGCAGTCTAAAAAATAGTTGGTTTTGGCCAGAGGGCCACATTACTCACTGTAGCCAATTTCACAACTTTTGACCACACACCTGCCAGCAATGATACTCAACTCTCTGATCTCTATGCTAAAAAAAAGTGATCAACACAGAATTCAGTGATCCTGAAACTCTAGCTCTAGCACTAGTCTTACTAGGAAAGTGTTAATAGATTTTACCAGTGCCATATTCCAAACTTAATTAAACTAACAATTTTGTTTTTTGTTTGTTTTTTATTTTAGTTGTATTTGGTATTAAATTAGCCCACTTGGCCTTTATATATATGTCACGTTTTGATTTGTGGTTTAGAAGGACCCAAAAATGCAGAGGCATAGAGGCTGAGGTGTATTTACTGTACATACGTTTTAATAAGAAGAAAGCAGTTAACAAAAGGAAAGGAATCCAACTGAAAATGTAACACAGACCAGAACTGTGGAGACATCGGAAACATGCACAAGGAGCCAAGGAGAGACGAGGCGCAGCAGATAACTTAGCGATGACAGGACCAGCATAACAACAAAAGGAACCAACAAGCAGTGACTGCAGAGGGAGAGTACATGTAGCCAGTGAGCTGGAGACAATGGCAGGGGCTGGCGAGGTGACAAGGAGCAGGGTGTGAGAGGACAACAGCGAGGGAGCCAAGGGAAAGGAACACACACACAAGAAGGCAAACAGAGGAAAACAGAAAACCACGAGAACTGACATAAATACTAGAAACTACAACAAAATAGGAAATAACCAATAAAACTAGGAGACATGGAGCAAAGTAAAGCACAACAGAACCAAAACCATGACAATATATACAGTATTTGAATACATTTTACTTTGCCTACCCTCATTACTTAATTACTTGAGTACTGTGGTTCTGTTATTCTTTTTAACTGTTTGGTTTATGCAAGATAAACAAGAGGAGCAAAATTTGGTCAAAGCAGTGGACATAGCAGTAATTTACACAGAGTTTCACTGATAGAACGGAGGCTGTCTCGACTTGTGGTAAATGCTTAGATCAACACAGTCACTGGAAATGAAAGAGCTGCACCAATGCCTCGAAACATCAAACTGCCCCCAAGCACCTCTAGCTCAGCCACCTGGAACTGCCTTGGCGCTGAGCGGAAATCTTACCAGACATCTGATAGGATGGACCCCTCATGGAGATAATACATTGTGGCCAACAAAAAGCTTGAAAATTCCCCTCATCAACATCAGTACTAAAAAAGGACAACAAGCAGCTACAGCCCACAGTATTTAACCTTCTCTGTGTCATGATGGGTTCACAAGAGAGACCCAAGTATGCAGAACCCACGAGAAGGAGACTGGTTGAAAGGTTAACAAAGGTTTATTGTTTCACAAGAACATGGAAATAACACTGGTACAGGACGTTCAGGCACTGGGGGGCTGGTTCACTAGAAGTCTGCATGGGAGACAGTTTAGTTAGCGTAGCATCAGAAGAGTTTGACTTTGAGAGTCTTGTCAGGTTTTGTACCTTGAGGGTTCTTGGTTAAAGCTTTGGGAGGAGAACTGTTGGGTCCAGAGATTGTTTGTTCAGCAGAGTCCGTTAGCTGCTTCTTTGCGTCTTACTTCTAGAGAGGGGGCAGACCTTGGTCTTGAGTTTCCAGCGCATGGAAATCCAGAGAGAGTCTTCAGGTTTAGCTCAGAGGGCAGGGCTCGACAGGTTAAGCTCTTCCAGAGCTTCACAGGAGAAAAACAGGTTTCCTGAAAGTAGAGACAAAAAGGTTAGAATCCAGGTCTTGGATTCAAAAGGTCAACAAAGGAAGTACTCAGAAGGATCTTGGCTTAGGTGCTCTAACCAACTGGATTCAACACTGCGGCATTGAGGTAAGGTCTGATTATATAGTGTGAATCCTCTGATGAAGGAATGACCCTCAGCTGTGCAGGAGGCACAAACTCCCCGGGAGGATCCTGGCGGACTCTGCTGGAGGAGGAGGTGGTACTACTCAGCTCCCAGCAGTACTTACCCCCCTCCAGGGCGGATACCAGACGCTCCAGATAAGACCTAGGGAAACAAGGGAACAAAAAACAACCCCACCAGGGTGGGCGGAGGGAAGCACCATACAGAAAAGCAGAAGCAGAGTCCACAGCAAAAAACAACCCAGGGGTGGGGCGGAAGAAAAAAAACAAAAACAAAAAACTGAGTCCCCAGAACAAAAACAATCCACTAAGCGACAACGGCAAAAGTCTCTGATATTTTACGGAGACCACGGTAGCTCAGAAATAAGGTGCAGAGGCGGGGGCGCCCACTGCGGCACGGGCTGATTCAGAGGACGCCGACTGCAGCTCTGGGCAGCATGGAGAGACGCCCATGCAGCGACTCGTTGCAGCCTCCCGAGGAGGTGTCCTGGAAAGCCCACCGTGGGCTCCCTGGATGCTCGGATGCGGCCGTGAAGGGACTCCAGTAGGTTCAGCGGGGAGGGGACTGGTTGACTGACTGGAGGCATGGCAGGAGGGAGACCCGCGATTCCAGCGTGTCTATGAGTCCAATTAATATGAAAGGGTTGTATTAAGCTCAACCACTCATATCCCAGAACCAAGGAGGGACAGGCTGATGGGGAAAACAAGAAAGGTTAAGGTCTCTTTCGATGACTACCAGAAACTTGAAGCTGAAGGGGCAGGGAGTCTTGTAGGTAACAGGGTAAAACTCCTTCCATCTATGGCTGGACTCTAAGAGGCTTCCTCCAGGGGGTGGTCTCAATGTTTAGCTGTTGAACTGATTAGAGTCCAATAAGGTTTCTCTCACAACCAGAGGTCTATGAGGCTGGCAGGTGAGGTCACGATCCAGAACAGAACAGGGTAGCAGGTAAAGTAGATGAAGATTTTTCTATTTAGTTGATGCTTCTGCTAAGACTCCTCATAATCTCAGGCGAGCCCCCAAATCCTTTTCTTGGCTGGACAGGGAAGAAAAACAAAGTGCCCGGTATTCTGCAATAAAAAGCAAAGTTTCTCCTTAAACCTTCTCTTCCTCTCATGGGTGTGAAGCCTAGTGTGACCAATCTGCATTGGCTCCCCCTCGAGGATTGAGGTCCATGGAGGAACAAAATGAGTTCTAGACGGGGATCAGATTCAGGCTGAGCGCGGCTCACCGTTCCTGAACTCCTCTTCAGGAGAAAACAAAGAAAGAGGTGTCCCTTCTCTTAGCATTAGAAACACAAACTGGTAAAATATGACTCTTAATCTTGACTTGGATCGTTTATAGGTAGGCCGGTTGTCCAAACTAATTGTCAACCTGATGAGTTCCTCAGAGTCTCAGGTACACCAGTGAGGCGAGTTCATCTTTAATGTTTTAAGTTAAAGCCTTGAAAGCGCTGCCAAAGTGCGCACACTCATTCCAGCCTGAGGGGCTGCAGCTTTAACCAGGAAGTCAATGGGGAAAAATCTGCTGCAGAGGAACTTCCCTGTTTAAGATTCAACAGAACCCGCGAGAGTCAATTGTTTTGGTCAAGTCATGGTTAAACACTTGGGGAAAACTTCGGAAACAAAATCGGAAAAATCCACATCTGAGGCTGTCTTGAGCCAAACACCTCCTCCGCCCTCTAAGGCATGTCGGTTAGTTGGGACAGAATAAGCGTTATTTTTTGTTCAGTTGGGGAAACTGCCAGGAGGTTCACCGAAAAATAAATTAAGCATTAACAAAATCCCCTTACATTTTACTGCAAGGGATTTTCTTAGAAAATTTCTCTGTGGACAGGACGGAATTCAAAGTGGCCCGTGACGAATCTGGTTCCGAGGAAGCGGAGGAAGTTCCCAAGAGCGAGGGCTCAGCGCTCTAGGAGTTGATTGTCACCAGAAAACTCCTGCAAAAACACATCAAATTACGTAGTAATTTAAACTCCGCGAGAGCGAGGAATTTGTCCACAAGCAGGTGAAGTGAACGCACATCCCGCGAATGGCGGCTCTCAATCTACTGCGGTTTCACCCATTGGCTCTGGAGGAGGGGTTTCCCAGGAAGCTCTGCATCCACCAGGCTCGTTGATCCATTGAGAATCTTCAAATTAGTTCCGCGGATTTGAGGTCGGTTGGCCGCCAGTGTTCTGTCATGAGAGTGCACTGGGTTCACGAGGCGAGTATACAGAACCCGCGAGGAAGGAGACTGGTTGAAAGGTTAACAAAGGTTTATTGTTTCACACAAGAACAGAGAAATAACACTGGTACTGGTTCAGGCCTGGGGGGCTGGTTCCGCTGGAGTCCTAAGTGGGGAACCAAAGTTCGAAGTTGGGAACACATCAAAGGATTTGACTTTGGGGAGTCTCAGGAGTTTGCCACCTTAGGGGTTCCCAGTTTAAAGCTTTGGGAGGGAGAACTGTTTAAGGTCCAGAGATTGTTTTGTTCAGCAAGAGTCCGTTAAGCTGCTTCATGTCTTACTTCTAGAGAGAGGGCAGACCCTTGAGTTCTTGAGTTTCCTGCAGCTCTTGGTCCAGAGCTGCATGGAAATCCAGAGAGTGAAAGTCTTCAGGTTTTGGCTCAGAGGAACTGGAGCTTCGGCCAGGTTAAAGCTCTTCCAAGAGCTTCACAGGGAGAAAAAACAAGGTTTTCCCTGAAAGTAGAGACAAAAAGGGTTAGAGTATCCAGTCTGGATTCAAAAGTCAACAAAAAGTACTGATAGAGGCATGAGGTGGAACATATGATGCAAACTCTGGCATTGAAGGCAAGGTCTGAGGAACCCAGCTTCATATGAGTATGGACCCTCTGATGAAGGGAATGAGCCTCCCAAGCTGTACGGGAGGCTGTCAGAAGGCTGGTGGACTCTGCTGGAGGGGAAGGGGTGGTACTACTCCAGCTCCCAACGCACTCTGACTCTCTGTTGCAAAAGAAAATGTAACCAAAGCAGGAACCCATACCACACATCCAGTTCACCTTCCGAATGGAAACCCACCAAACTTTGCTGGAAATTTGTTGAAAAACAGATGTGCAGTTCTGCAGCAGGAGCTAATGAAGGTCACCTCTCTTTCAAACATAAACAGAGGTATGAGACAAAATCAATACAGCCACCCCAGAAACAAAAAAAAAAGGCCAAAAGTTCTCATTGTCAGGATTCAGCGGTCAATGCTGATGCTCTGTAACACCAAGAAAACAAAACTGTGTCCAAATGACTCTGTGTCAGATGTTACAGAGAACACAGTCCCACTAACCAGTGAGGAAAGACTGAATGTAGTGTAAAGTACTTTGGTCAAGTCTCTTGACCAAAGGATAATGTAAGTACCGGCCATTTACCATTTGCCATGGACCATCTAGTTGATCAAGTTGGAACAAATTATATTACAGTAGGCAGGGATGCTTACACCACCATGTAACAGGTTTAGATTGGCTGGAAAAAAACAAAATAAAGAATTAATATTTTTGTTAAGTGAGCCAAAGAACAAGTACCTGCAAGAAAATGAATTAGTATACAAGGCCATTGCAGATTTTATTCTAAAAAGCTCAAAAGAAAATACTTGGATTTGAATCCAGTAACAATTTTTACAAGGCAAAAGTAAAAGTATGGACAACAGATTTACTGCTTTCTGTTAACCTCTTACACCCTCAGGGGGTATAAATAAATTTCTGCCACAACAAAAAACACCAAAAAGTAAATCACTTATGCCTCCCACAGCTATTAGATTTAAGGAAGCTAAACTTGCAACGTGCAGTCTGTAAGGGCCAAAGATGTCATAGAATGGTTTTCTGGTGTCAGCACCATTGTAGCTTTGACCCTGCCTGAAATATTAGGGATAAAATACAAAAATATTTTTGCATTTTTTGAACCTCGCCAAAATTTTGTCTTTCAGAAATAAACATTTACAAAAACACTACCAAAATATTATTTTACTAGCACAAAAAAGTAGTACAGACTTTTAAAATCTAAATGTTGTGTAAAAATATACCAAATTGGGACTCAATCAGATGAATCATATTTATTTTTAGAAACGGTATTAGTGAGAAATTTCTTAGGCGAGGAGAGGCCATTTTCGGCACATTTATCCAAAAATGTCACCAAACTGTGCCCAAATGTAAGTTTTACATCAATATTAGGGGGTTTGTTAAAATTACGAGGTCGTATGTAGCAGCTGGACCCACCGGTGGGTCCGTAGGGTTCAAGGGGTTAACTTTGTAGGCAGGTAAGATCTTCTGTATCATTCTATCTTGTACCGGATCTGGAGAAGCCTATGAATGACGACACTATTGTTAAACATTTTGATGTCATCTCCTGAGGTTCCAGGGCAGTTCCTAGAACAGAGCCAACTTTTTTTTTCATTAGCTTTTTGAGCTGGTTTGCTCTGATGCTGTTACCCCAGAAAATGATGACAGAAGAGACAAAACTGTCCAAAAGACATGTATAGAAGATCTGCTGCAAATGCTGAAGGACCTAAACTTCCTCAGGAAGTTCAGCCTTTTTATAGACCGCTTCTAAGATGCTTCTCCACTTTAGTTTGTTGTCCAGGTGAACATCAAGGTATTTATACTCCTCATCCGGGTTCTCTCCTGGTACCCCAGCCTTATTCCACAGTCCAAAAACATGTTTGTTACTGGCTAACCCTCTCTAAATTAGGTGTGAGTTTGTGTTATGTGTCTTTGTGTGTCTCTGTGTTGCCCTGTTAGACTGCTGACCTGTCCATGGTATACCCTGCCTCTTGCCCATAGACTCCCAGAGAAAGGCACCAGTCCTGTCGTGACTCTGATGGAATAAGCAAGAGAAGGTGGAAGGATGTTTTACTGTTGGATTAGGCTATAATCTATAATCAAAGCATTTATCCATGTGGATTTGGTCAACCAGTGTTTGTTTGTGTGTGTGTGTGTGTGTGTGTGTGTGTGTGTGTGTGGGTGTGTGTGTTTATTGTGTGTGTGTGTGTGTGTGTAAGTGATTCATTTTCATAAAACCTTTTTATGAACAAAAAGCAAATGGTGATCCTGGTAAAGGCCACAAGAAGACATGTTGGTGAACTGATAGAGTTGTTTCTTCAAGCATTGCTGGAATCACACCTTCAAAGAAAGTCACAAAAGTATAGGCAATGACATAAAGTTAAACAAAAGTTTTACATCCACAATAATGTTCAATTCAAAGGCAGCTGCCTTGGTGAATTGTTGAAGTTTTTAGATCAGGAAAAGTTTTCTTTTGGTTTACACTCTTTTTCAAATTCTCCAACAGCTTCCCAGGAACCAGAAATCAGGATGGTTCTTATCGGAAAAACTGGAACTGGAAAGAGTGCAACAGGAAACACCATATTAGGGGAAAACCTCTTTAAATCTAAACCCTCTATGTCATCAGTAACACTCATGTGTCAGAAGAAAGACTGTTGTTTTGTTGGTCAGAAGCTGGCTGTGATTGACACTCCAGGTCTGTTTGACACAAAAGTAACAAACAGAGAAACACTGATAGAGATTGCAAGATGCATCAGCATGGCTGCTCCTGGACCTCATGTGTTCCTGGTTATTCTCCAGCTGAACCGATTTACAGAAGAGGAACAGATGGCAGTGACATTAATCCAGACATGGTTTGGAGAAGAAGCTTCCAAATACACCATGGTTTTATTCACTCATGGAGACCTGCTGAGTGAGATGGGAGGAAGAGAAGCAATGGGAAGTTTAATCAAGGAGAATGAAGCTCTCTCTGACCTTATGGAACAGTGCCAGGGACGACACCATGTTTTTGACAATAAAGACAGGCATCCACATCAAGTCAGAGAGCTGCTGGAGAAGATCAACCAGATGTTAACAGAAAATGGAGGAAGCTACTACACCAATGAAATGTTCAAAGAGGCAGAGAAAGCCAACAGAGAAGAAATGAAAAGACTTCTGAAAGAACATCCAGAAATGAGCCCTAAAGATGCAAGAGAAAAAGCAGAGAAAGACAATTCATTCATTCGGGATTTTCTTGCAGGAGTTGCTGCTGGAGCTGCTGCTGGAGCTGCTGGGGGATCCACTAATCAATTTTTTTTGGGAGCACGTTATGGAGTGGGAGGTGTAGTGGGAAGTGCAGTGGGAGGTGCAGCTGGTCAGGCAATATCATGTATTATACTGTGATTGTATTGTCTTGTTTTTAATCATTCATCTGCAGCCCCTTAGGGGCTTTATTCATATCATATTAAAACACATTTATTTCTCAGTTCTTTTGGTCATTAAGCCTGGGATGCACTATGATATATAGTTAAGCCTTGCTTGCAGCCCCAACTCAAATTATGCAAATAAATCACAGAATTAAAAATTTTACAGCTTGCAATGTTTGTCCTCACACTCTGCGAACTGATGCTCAGGTGCAATCTGAGAATTCAAATGGTACTTCCTCAAAAAAAAAACAGGTTGGGGTCTTGAACAATCAAAACATTGAACATAATAAATAGGAATAGCTAGTAAAAGAAGAAAAAACTTCTGTTTTTTTTTTGTTTCATGCACGCATAATGTGAAAATCTCAGAGGAAATAGCTCTCAGTCCGATTTGAAGATTAAGAATCAGATTAATCTAATCTGTTGATTCAGTTATTTCAAGACATAATTCACCAGAACCTTTGCGTGACTTTATAATACATCAAAAAAACAAATAAAAAACAGGTAAATTAGTCAGTCTTCTTACCTTTATTGTGAATTATCTTTAAATGTTCTCAGATGGCCCCATGACATCTGAAGCTCTGCCCTCTGCTGATGTAATTTTGTTATTTTCAGAATCAAAGCAAGAAGGGGACCTCAGAGTGGTGCTGGTGGGTCAGGAGAAAGTTGGGAAGAGCTCAGCAGGAAACACCATCCTGGGAAAAAGGGCATTTGACTGTCATGTCAGCTCCATCCCTGTGACTCTGAGCAATCAAAGGATGGAAGGAGAAGTTCTGGGCCGCAGAGTCTCTGTGGTGGACACCGCAGGGCTCTGCAGCTCTCGTCTTTCTGCAGAGAAGATCAAAGAAGAGCTGGAGGAAGCTGTCAAGCAGAGCTCTCCTGGTCCTCATGTTTTCCTCCTTGTTCTCCAGTTAGGGAGGTTCAGCAAACAGGAGCAGGAAGGGCCAAAGATCCTGCAGAAAATTCTGGGTCCTGAGGTCCTCAAACACACCATCATCCTGTTCACCTATGGAGATCGACTGAAAGACACTGATATAAACTTGGATCAGTTTGTTAGAGAGGATCAGAACCTGCAGAAGCTGCTGAAAAGCTGCAGTGGGATGTACCACGTTCTTAACAACAATGAGATGGAAAACAGGAAGCAGGTCCAGGATCTGCTGGATAAAATAGATCAGGTCTCAGGTGGAGGTAGAAAATATTATGAGAAAGGTTCTCAGTCTGATGGAATGTGGTTTGGAAATATTTCCTCATTTCTCCATAAATCCACCTGCAGCATTTTTTTTTCTGTCACAAGGTTTTTTGGTAAAATGTGCAGATATCTTCAAACAATACCTCACTATAAACATCTTTTGTTTTTCACTATTTCATTGGGAATTCTTTACAAGTTAGGATACGCAGATCTGATCCTCATGAATCACTTTATAGGTGATAGTGGAAACAAACTGGTTTGTTGGATAACAATGAAACAACCAATAATGCTACATGGTAACCTCATCAATTTTACAAGATATGAATACTTATTTGTTACTGTACCTTGCTCTGTTACTTTCTCCCTTTTTGTCAAAAAACATTTTATTTTCATGCCGTTCTTCTTTTCTAATAATCAGAGACGTTCATCAGCTTGAAAGCTTGCCTGCAGTAGTTAAGAAAGATATATCAAGTTATTAAATGTTTATGAAGACTGAAGTAAACACTTTTTTAAGTTTACCCTCTAAAGTTATAGAGATTACTAAGGCATTTATTTAATCTTTATTTGCTTTAGGCTTGCTGAAATCTACATGACTGCATGTGTAACATGCTAATAAGGGAATGTCTGATATGGGACTGATGCACCTTTTCTGTGTATTTTGAGTTTTTCTATTTCTTTCACAAGACTGATGATATGAGGGAATTTTATTTTTGTTTATTTCCGTCAGTTCTAACAATCATATTGGTTCAATTACGACTGCATATGCACGTTGAAAAGCTTGTTTCCAATTAAAATATTATAAAAATAAACAATTTAAGTATCTTATTGAATCTGAGTGAATAATATAATCCAATAGGATAAAATCTGAAGTTATGTGTCATTTTAATCTGAATTAGATTTCACTAAATGAAAAACTAAGAGAATTAGATTTTCCTTTCCTCCAAAAAAATATAAATACACATGTATATCATTAAAACATATGAACAATGAAATCAGCAATTTTACTCCCTTAAGTGTTTAAAATAAATAAACCTTACAGTTTGACCAAATATATGGGATATAGTTTGAAAAATGCAACTAAAATATATAAAAGCAAATGCATTGGTCTACAAACACCAGCCTGGAGAGAAATGTGTGTGGCCTTGAGAGAGAAAACAGACTGAGTGCAAACTTTCTATATAGTGAGTAAATAGGATAAATTAATATATAACAGAAGAAAGATAAAATTTTCCCACAACAGTCCACCCCTTTCGATTATAAAAGGATATTATCCTTGTGTAATGGATATTATAAAACAAGGAAAATCTATGAATATAAGAAAACTAAGAAACTAAAATTGTGAGTATATGTAAAGAAAGCTAAAAGCTAAGAAACTAAAAATTGTGAATAAATGTAAAGAAAGCTAAAAACTACAAAACTAAAATAAAAAAAAATTAAAAAAATAATAATAATATAATAATGATAATTAAAAAAAAGTTATAAATCAAAAATCCACAACTGCATTAAGTCGGTGGACAATGTTAAATGATTATAATAGATGGAAAAATCATGGAAAGGATTATGATAGCTAAAATATGTTGCCAATAAATAGAGCCCTGGAATCACACCTTAGTTGGCAAAAATATTTACTGTTTTTCCCCATTATGATACTTTATGGTAAAATATCTATTTGCTAAAAATGTCAATTTTTAGTTCTTATCATTATCAGTTACCCTTTTTGTTTCCCTGGTAAGAGAAAAGTTCAAATCAGTCAAAACAATAGACCCCTTCATGTCTACAAAGTGTAAGTCAAATTATTAATCTGAGCTTCATTAAAAGTAAAAGAAGATCAATCTCTATGCAAAATGTTAAAATCATAACACAAAGATGTTTCATGCAGATGACGAGTTCAGCTCTTCAGAATCAGGGTCAGTCAAAGCACACATTGAAAAGTTGTAGGATTTAATCTCAGCGCTCCTTTTTCCCAATGGTAGCTGAGACCTGATCATCAGAGTTCATTCTCTAATCCAGAAATCTCTGCCAATACTTTCCATCAGCCATCAGGTGGACATCTAACACTTGGACTTTCTTTTATTATCAAGAAAAGTAATATCAAACACTTAGACACTAAAAATGCTAATCTTTGATTAAAATACAACACATCACAACACATTTCCCTTCTCATTCATGTTGTATGATAAAAAAATCATAAAGCCAAAGCTGATGTCAGACATCTTCAGGTGGGCGTCTTCATCTTTCTGTTGATGTTGGTCCCTTATACAGGCTACATTTTGTACGTGGTTCAATGGGTGGTCTGCAGAGCAGCTGGTCCTCAACACATCAGGCGGACTACTGATGTGTTAATTAACCAATCAGAGGGGATTATTCTGCCCCTTTATTCTAATTTGCTTTGTTGAAGCTTTTCCTGGTTCCTTCCAGATGAGCTCAGATGAGCTCTGATCACTTCTCTGACTAAGGGGAAAAACAGGTCTTGTAGGTCATTTTAATGTGTCACCTGTCAGTCCCAGTCTGGCCAGAGGTCAGTGGTCAGGCCCATTCTGTGGTCCAGGAACGGGTCGACCCGTCATGAGCTCATGGGGAGGAAAACTGGGAGTCAAAGTTACCAACATGCTGAATTAAAGGAGCTGAGGGAAGGACAGATCAGATGTTATCTTACCCTTTCACAACTTTAGATTAAAATTTTAACTTTGTCACAAATCATTGAATTATTCCATAATTTTAAACTTACCCAGTAAATGTACTTCCTTAGTGTGTTCGGTACTCCTTATCACTTCTGCACCTGCAGAAACTCCAAACAAACTTCTCCTCAGCAGAGGACTGTGTGTGTGTCAGTGGACTGCAGGAAACAAGCTCTTCTGCTGCTTCCACCAGACATGATGTGTGTGGAAGAAGAATATAGGCTTTCCATCTCATTTCAAGAACGATGTTTCCAAGGCTTGAAGCAAAATCAAAGAACCAGAAACAAGAGTTTCATGAGGTGAAGAAACACCAAACCAGGGGTGCAAGAAGGTGAACTATCAACAAACATCAACAAGGCTGATTTTTCCCAAATGCATATCAGACAGTCAGGTTGAGGTGTTCAAACTTCATCCAGCAGTCTAGCAGTCGTTTCTGTCCTCTGCTGCTAAGAATTACCTAAATAGATCATTTTCCTTTATAAGGCCATTTTATTCCCCTATTATTCACTTTACTGGTTTAATCATAATTCTAGTATTTTATTTAGGTTGTTTATTTATTCTGCTCTCAACTATCAACCCAAATTCCACATGGACTGTTCCAGATGGAAAAATAAACAGCTTTGCTGTTTTTCTCTTGTTTTATCTTCTTTTTCCACTTTTCTTCATCAGAACAAATAAAATATGTTCTGTTGAAGAAAAACCATAAACTTTCAGTCAATTTAACCTCCAGATATATCTGAGCTATGGATCCATTGAAAATAGATCATTTTAAAGCCTCCACCATTCATCTTAATGTAGGAATTAAATCCTGTTATTTATATCCTCTATCATTGTAATCATTATTATTATGTTATTATTATTATTATTATTATTATTATTATTATTATTATTATTATTATTAAAAAATATCAATATTATCATTATTTCCAATTGAGTAATTTGAACACCGTATAATTATTAACCAATAATTATGCTAAATAAATTTGCATATTTATTCCAGATCAGCTTAAGATAGATTTACTTCTTAAAGAATTGTAAATCATTTAAAAGCAAATTCAATCAGTCTAATTTATTTTTATACAAGTTATTTGCTCTATAGATTTATTTACCCTTAAAGTTTAATCTAAATCTTAAAGAATTAAAGGTTAACAAATTAAACTTTAGCATTTAGCATTTAAATAATGACACAGGTCCTTGATTACATTTGAAGAAATGTCCACATTATTGTTAAACAAGCAGCAATCTGTTCATTTGATTACATTTTTTTTCTTTAAATCTGTCTCTCATTAAACTTTTCATTTTATTTGTGATATTTTAACCTTTTATCAATCCCCTTTATTACCAATTTAAAGAGCTGTGTGTTATACATGCAACACATTTAACTCCTGCTTTGTTTTGAAAACAGGTTAGGGAAAGAATGAGCCACAGAAACTAGAAACTGTCCTTATTTTACAGTTTAACCTTAATTATTCCCTCATTTCTATTTTACCAAGACAAAAAAAAACTAAACTATCATTTCACAAAAATGGACAACATACAATAGTTAGAGTGGATCCACAGACACTACAGACAACATATAAGACAAACAGATAAGACAAACAAAACACAAACAAATGGCCATAACATAAATGATTAAACGTAATTGTTGCATGCAAACCTTCATGTGTGTCAGGCCCTTTTCTCTCTCTCTGGGGGGGGGGCCCTTAGCCTGCCCATCTTTACCCGAACCTCCTGTAACTGGGTCAACGGTAAAATGGACGCTTTTCTGTCTATTTATACGCAGGTACTTTAACTCTAAACAGCGAACCAGTTACTATTCTGCTGTAAGCCAACCATTTATAACTTTATGTCAGGTGCTTTATTTCGAGTACTAATTCTGAAAGTTAGGATGATTGGGATTTCATTTTTTATCATCCTAGATTTAAATCCATTAAGCAGGTTTTAGGTTTTATTTATTTTAAAACATACTTGTTTTAAATGTGCCGTACTTATTATTATTATTTCACTCTCTCAGGAAAATATATCACTTTGATTCAAATCTTTCAGGATTTAATTATTTATTTTTTGCAAATCTATAATTTTAGTTAATAAACTCATAGCCTTTATGCATTTTAGTTACTTTTTCCCAAACTACATCCCATATATTTGGTAAAACTGTAAGGTTTATTAATCTTAAACACTTAAGGGATGGAAATTGTTGATTTCATTGTTCATATGTTTTAATGATATACATGTATATTCATATATTTTTGGAGGAAAGGAAAATCTAATTCTCTTAGTTTTTCATTTAGTGAAATCTAATTCAGATTAAAATGACAAATAACTTTAGATTTTATCCTATTGGATTATATTATTCATTCTTTTTCCTCTATAAGTTGCTGTTTTTGTTTTGCATTTTCATAAGTCAGAGCAACAATCACCTTTTCTCTGTCTTAGTCAGAACCTCAGACAGACATTCATGGCACAGGGACAAAGCAACATACCACAAAATCATGAAGAGATGAAGCTAATCTCTCCGAGTGGCTGCTGGCGGAAATACGAAAGGGAATTTGGTTTGTGACTACTAAAACCTCTGCGCATTTCACAACTACTGTGTGAAGACCATGTTTTACGGACCCTTTTCTCTCTCTGGATTTTGCCTAAGTTTTTCATCTCCAGGTCCCATCCATAACATTATGGAACATGGTGACAGCGGGGACAGCAGGAAATGAACAAAAACGAGACCCGTCCTGTTTTTTAAACAACCACAGGCCTGATAATAAGCATGTTTTGTTTTCCAGTCCTGAAGCCGACATAGGAAAAGACAGTTGCTGCTGAATTTTTCTCTTTTAAAAAGATAATTTTTGGTTTAGATACTTAAGGATGATTCTAATTTGATCAGAAATGATTATACTGACTCTAAAACAATCCTGGTTCAGTGAAAGCCAACCAAGCCGTACATTATCACCTTCATTAGACATCTTCCCACAGATAAAGTCATGTCAAGAAAGTCACTCTGTCAGCAAGCATTTTCTTTTGCAAGATACAGAAAGGAATCTAATAAGAGAAAGTTATCAAACTTTTCTTGAATAGTTGGAAGTCTATGGAAATGGAATATAAAAGAAAATAAAAGAAAAGAAAATATATAATGGATCACTTTACCCTTTTACTGATCGCTGCCAACAGGCGGTTTCAGTCCTGGAGCTCCCACACCTCAGTCCAAAAAGGTCAGCCACTTCTCAAACAAAACAAATAATTCAATAATAGAAAAATTTATTTAGCCACCGGAGAGAAGGAAAACCTTATGTTGGTGCACCTCCTCCTTATTTCCCCACAAAAAGTCCCAGTTGTCTCTCTGTCCTCATGGTTTTGCACACACACACATTGTGGAGCACGTTGCAGCTCAGGCTAATAGGGTCAGAGGGGTTAAGAGCAGATGAAAAGATCGCTTTGTTGCTTTCCCCAGATTTTAACCAGCATCATTTCCATCCGGTTGCTGTGTGGGTGTGTGTGCCTTGGGGGGTGGGGAGATTGATGCTTGAATCAGGCTGTCTTTTCTGCTCCACGGTTTGATGGGGGGGCATCTCCTCCAGGGTCTGAATTCCACAAGGAGCAGCTCCGATCCCGGGGAGTCCATGTTTGAAGGGGCAGGGGAGTAAAAACAAAAAAGCAATGATTATTTAAAGAGAGAAGGTTTCAATATTTTCAAATGAATAATAATAAAAAAATAACATAAATATGTTCATTTTTACCATATAAAAGAAGAAGCCTTTCAGGGAAGGAATGTTGTCTCGTCAGTCCCCCACTTCATTAGAATCATTTGAAGTCACATTTCCCCTCTCGTCACAAACTTTTTTCATCTCTAATTTTCTCATATTTGCTTTTATCATCAACCTTACTTTTCTCTATTTAATTTTTGTTTTCTCTATTTAATTTTAGGTTAATTCCTCCATTTTACTAGTTTTTTCAGTTTTAAACTTTTAAATTGACCTTATTTTATGTCCTACTTACTTTCTGCAATAATTTTATAGTTTTTTAAGCTAGTATTATTACTCCATAGATTTTGATAGAGTTTTGACTACACCATTGAATTAGAATTTATTATTATAACTTAGTATAAAGTGTAAGTTTATTATTTAATACCGTGTAAATATGTTTAATCTGGTTTAAACACTGCCTTTTGACTTCTTATTTTAACCCATTTGTTTTGAAGCTTTTGAACTCTGCTCTCATCCATCAATCATTTTAAACTGTTTTTTTTCAAAATCTTTCAATCTTCTTACCTTACCTCTTTTACTCTAACTTCTCCTTATATTGGTTTATCTTTTATCTTCAACACATTTGTGTAATGCAAATATTAAAAGAACATGATTTTCTTAGCAATTGTTCAAAAATGTCTCCTTGGGCAGTTGACAATTCCCCTGAACCTTGCCTTACTGCCCTAAAAACTGCAAAAATCTTTCCATGATCTACAGTGTGTAATTTAATCCTCTGCCCCATATGCAATTTAACTCAGTTCATACACACCAATCCTCTGGTGCCGACCTGATAACTGGGGATCCCACCTAGGATTACCAACGCCTCAGTAAAATTAAATGCCTCTGGTGTAGCACCTACAACCTTCCTCTCTCTCACTCTTAGAGAGAGCCTCACGCCCTATGCTAGGTCTTTGTCTACAGGTGGAAAAAATCTGAATTGCCTTTTCTGCTCCCCAAAAAAGAAAAGTTATCTTTATTTTGTATGTATATCTTACTAATGGTAATGCTTTTGAAATGATTAATCTTTAATTTAGTTAGATTTTTATTTAGTTTTGTTAGATTACATTTATTTATTTTGATTATTTTAATGGAAAAGAAGAGGACTTGTTTGAGCCAATTTTCCAGTATATTTGATTTTAATAATCTTTAAACCTGTTGTAAACCTGTTGTTTGGTAATTTAGTTTTTGAAATTTAGTTTAAAACTGTGCTGACAAAAGATTCATCTCAAGGTCTCAAGGCCCCCATGCCAGAAGTCCTCACCCTTTAAACTCTAAGGGGTATTGAAGCTGGAAGAAAATCAGTCAAGAAGAATCCAAGCTTTGGACAACACCAAATTGTCCTGGGAAAAAGTATTCAACTATTCACACTACTTAAAATAAATGGAGACGATGGATTTTCACCTGTCGCAGATTTATTCATATCTTTTGCAAAGAGAGAACATTCATTATACCTTATGGCACAGCACTTTGCTCTGTTCTGATCTGACAGCGCTCGCTCCCCTTACTTACAACAGTGGAAAGTAAAGTCAGAGTCAAAACAAATTACAAATACTTTTGGTTAAACAGTAACATGTTATGAATAAACCTTGAGAAAGAATCTAATTTGTTATGGGAAGAAACTATGTCTGTCTACAAACACCACCCTGCAGGAATGGTGTGACCTTGAGAGAGAAACAGACTGAGTGAAAACTTTTATAGTGAGTAAATATGAATATTAATATATAATAGAAGAAAGATATAAATTTTCCCACAACATGAGCTAAACCCATATGCCGAACACCAGACTGGAGACAGAGGAAAAGTTAACAATTGTTGGGAGCTGGAGAAAATCCCATCTTTCTCCAGCAGAGTCTGCCGTGGATCCTCTGAGGGAGCCTCCTGCACAGGTGCAGCTCATCAA
>JAGKQL010000004.1:27764436-27779571 GCA_018398635.1 Cyprinodon brontotheroides | reverse complement strand
GAAACATACTAAAAATTTAAATGAATGAATACAAATTAACATTATTACATTGGCTAAGAATTTCTGAACTAGTCCCTCTTTCTTAAATTCTTAAATAGTGGAAATGTAGTATCACTTTATGATATACACACACATACACACACACACACACAACTCGTTCTGCCATCTTAGTGAGGACCATGTGTTGACTCCAATTGACTTCCATTGATTTTCAGTCATTTTCAACCCTTTCTATACCCTAACCGTTAACCTAACCATTGGCAAAATAGCATGTGAGTACCAGTAATGTGATTTTGGGTATGACTATAAAATAAGATGTTTCTGTCATGATGGGTATCAGGGAGGCCCAATATGCAGAACACTGACGACACGGATGGAAAGTTTAACAGAGTTTATTGGCAAGTTCACACATATAATAAAGACTGATGCAATGGTTCTGGGCTGGGACCGGTTCACTGGCGTCTGTGAGAAAGACAGTTTGGTTAGCGAAGGCTTGGTTGAGACTTGACTGATTGTGTTCAGGTTTGTACCTTGATGAACGTAGAGGAGGCTTTGGGAGCGGAACTGTTGGGTCCGGAGAAAGCTTGGGTTGGCAGAGTCCTTAAGCTGTTTCAGCGTCTTACTTCTAAAGGCTGTTTTGACCTTGGCTTGTGTTTCCAGCTCGGTATCCAGAGCTGCTAGGAGATCCAGAGAGAGAGTCTTCAGGTTTGGCTCAGAGGGCTGGCTCGGCAGGTTAAGCTCTTCCAGAGCTTCACAGGAGAAAGAACAGGAAACCTGGAAGCAGAGACAAAAGGGTTAGAATCCAGGTTGGACTCAAGGAGACTTGGTTCACTAGGGATCTATGGCTTAAGTGCTAACCAACTGATTAAGACACTGCGGCGTCGAGGCAAGGTCTGAAGGCAGCTTAAGTAGTCCAGGTCCTCCAGATGAGATCATCAGCTGCAGGTGTGCAGAGCAGCTCAGAAGGGAGGATCCAGGGCGGACTCTGCTGGAGAAAAGGTGTATTTCTCCAGCTCCCAACAGTTTCATTCATACATTGCCAGATTTTTTTGTTTGTTTGTTTGTTTGGTTGCTTTTTTTTTATAAAGTAGAACATGCATCACCTCACACTGTATGATTTTAATAAATCCATTAGGGATTACTTCTCCATGTTCTTCACGTGCTGAAAAAGTGGGTATCACATCGGACTCTGCAGATATCCCTGGTTGATTCCTTTGATCATTGGTTGTCCTTTCATGGTATCTTCTTCGTTTCCTTGCAGACTGCCTCTGGATTGTCCTCTCCTATATTAAATGAAGACGTTGTGATGTATATTTTTTCATGAAAAGCTGTTTCATTATTCAGCAGGCTTATACACACTTTACACTATTGTTCATACATACTGAATATTTATTGACGTGTTTTTTTTTTTTATTATTTAGCTGCAACGTGAATAGAGAGTGTTTCTCAAGCAACAGCACTGACTCTGGGTTTAAAAAATCCACAGTTCTTCCACTACAGAGTTTTAAAGACGTTTCAAGTTTACTTCACTAATGCAAAAATTGCATTTTCATTGCTTTGTGATTCAGTTATATGGCTAATGGCTGAATACAATAAATCATTACATGATCCAACTGCATTATTTTTATTTGGAATTACATTACAACAGTGAACCACTAATTACCTTTCTCTGCGTGTCCTCTGCGTCCTCAAAATCCGAAGATATATCTGACAACTGCTCATCAGTAGATATTTTTTCTTTTTCTCGAGAGCAGGTGTAAATTCGCAGCATTTTTACCTTGGTCTGCTCATACAGTTGGTTTACTGTGCTTTCAAGTGGAACATTCTCATGACTAAAATCACGTATGTCAAAGATGAAATCCTCCG
Organism: Cyprinodon brontotheroides; assembly: GCA_018398635.1. Taxonomy (NCBI): domain Eukaryota; kingdom Metazoa; phylum Chordata; class Actinopteri; order Cyprinodontiformes; family Cyprinodontidae; genus Cyprinodon; species Cyprinodon brontotheroides. The sequence continues at coordinate 27,777,705 of JAGKQL010000004.1, read as the reverse complement.
CTGACCCTTTGGGAGATTTTCCATTTGGAAAGAACAGGCCTTTTCCCATTTCCAACAGTTCCCCCATTGTGACAGTTTTCTGGACACTCAAGTGTCTTGTTCCTACTCCATGTCTTGTTCGAACCTGGTGAAAATCTCTGTTGTTAAAATGTAGCCATCCAATTTCGACCCATCTATTATCTTTTGCGGCGTGTTGATTGCCAAAAGGCCGCGTTCCACTGCTTCCAGCAGGTCTCTGTTCGGTCAGTTTTTGATGTACTTGCTGCATAAGGGCGGACTTCACTCCTGGAGTTTGGAAACTCTCACTTCTTTGCTGACAAAATGCTCTTACTGCGAGTCGGTCTCCATATTTCACAATATATTGTCCCAGCTCATCATCGGTCATCACATTTATGACGTTAATATCAATCTAAAAATGAGATCACACAGACAAACTATTAATTATTGGTGTCCCTTTAGGGGCTCCGTACATTGAACACCGCCTGATCTAAAAAGTTGCATTCAATGACCGAAAAGAGCATCGATTTTTTTCTGTGTTTAGCGACACCTCTTAAAACAGCGCATTAAACTGCTGGAGTTGATGGCGTGCCTTTGAGGTTAAAAAGTTAAAATAGTAAGTTATTTTGAATTTCATCAGTTTGTAAGTAGATTTTAAAAAGTATATATTCAAAAACGGCGTCGTAGTGAGCGCTCTGTTCGTTAGCAGCAGCTATGTAACCTGCTCAGGTTGTTTTTCCTCCATTAACTGCTCAGCAGAGCTGAATTGATCACATCCAGCTAAGCAGTCAGCTGAAGTCAGATTGTCTAAAGTTTACAAACGTTTTGGCCTTGGAGAATATTTATCTGTTAGTATTATAAGGGGATGAATGTGTATTTTCATATTTAGACCTACGTGTGTGTTTTCCATGTATACAGCTTACCCCGCTAACGTTAGCTCATGCTAAGATCCTAATTCATGCTAACATGCTAACTTCTCTCATTTTCTTCATTCATGGAGGCTAACTGAAATGTACTTATTTTATGCTTACTCATACTGTGATCTAAGTGAGTAAAGTTTGCCTTATTCCTGTATTCTTCAGTTTTACGGTAGTTGTGGAATGAGGACTTCATTAAAGGACTAGAAACGTCAAGCCTTGTGGTTTTTTGGAGGGCTTCTAGCTAACCGTTATCTGGCTGTCTAGCCTTGCATCGGCACATGCACTGCGAGGGCAGCACAGCGGGACTTTCAGAAGACATTTTTCATGGATTTTCAACCAAACGCCTGGTAAAAGGACCCAGTTTGGTCCCTTTAGGCTTGCCTTATTTCCCGCTACATTCATCCTCCCAGATTAGATGTTCTTCATCCTCCTCCTCATCATCACATCCTTCCCTCTTCCAGCCCTACAGGAGAAGCTTGTTAGAAACCATCACAGGTTTGACATCAGTAACCTTGGCTGAGTTAAAGGAGGGAACAAGGCTTCACTCTCTGCTGATCTCACTGCTCTGCAGCTTCTCATCTCCAATGTTGGACATGTCTGTGGGGCTGTGGAGAGAGGAGAAGTTAGGAACTGATGATTATTAGCAACATCTGACCTGTAGAAGATGTGAAATCATAGGCCAGTTCAGGCTCTGTCTCCTCCATCAGGTTCATGTTTCATTTAGTGATTTCATCAAGTCTAAAGTCATGAAATGAGTGACTGGAGTCTGACCTGAGTCAGACCTCTGAGCAGTTCATTCTTCTCTCTAGAATCACCAGTAGTGTCCTTCATCCAGCTCAGTCAGCCTCTTCATCAGTTGCTTCAGTTCCTTTGAGTCTCTGATGCTGCAGCTCCATCAGATGCTGCAGAGAAAACTGAACTTTCCTTCACAGACTGATAGAAGATCTGCAGCATCTGACTGCAGATGCTGCTGCTGCTAAAACCTTCAGTGTTGTTCTGTGAACATGAAGCCTGAGCTGTTTGAACCTGTTGCTCAGCTTCTCTGTTTGTCTCCATCACTGTGGTTCAATGGAGCTTCTAACCAAAGCAGAGACACAGCAGGTCTGCAGCTGAACCAGGACCTGAAGAGACTGAAGAGATTCTCTGTGGTGTCAAACAGGACATTGATGAGGAGCAGTGATGGTTAATGAGGCATCTTGAAGCCAAACTGGATTGATGCTGCGTTGATACTGTCTCACAGAATACTGACACCTGCTGGACATTTAAAGACACTACAGGCAGCTTATTGGACAGACTAAACTGAATTGATTTGATGACCTAGTACAATGATATCATTTAAGTTATTGTAGGTTATATTGTATTATTTCACATCTATGTTTATATTGAAAATATCTTTGATATTTTTAGATGCAGCCAATAAATAATGTAAACATATATCATAACATGAAAATTTAGGGGAAAATGTGAATGAGGATGCTTGTAGACTAGGATTTTAAATCATATTTTTAAAACAATAAGTACAGTAAAAACAGTAAATAAACTAAGAGTCAATTTGAAATTAACTTTAATTCAGATAAGTTGAGTGATAACTGAGAGGAAAAGTTTGACACAACGAGAAAATTAAAATAAAAACACAACGGCTGAAACGTTCCTATTCCTTTTAGGCTCCAAAATTCTTGATCATTTTAATGATAAACCGCAAAATATGAGACATTTTTTTAGCAGATGCATCATGTTGACAGATCCGTTTTTAAACCCAGTTTAGTGAGTCAGTCAGTTAGAAACAACTCCTGTATCGGTCACATGACTTTCTGGAAACGACACGCGCACCGATACAGTGTTTAGCTCTATGGGCTCCACGCATGCACCGACGCATCGCTGTTGCTGGACCCATCACTAATGTGGAGAGCAGATGTTCATCAGATGATGACATCACTGTTTGCTCATCATGTTTTAGTCTGTGTTTATCATCCAGATTGTCTGATTTCATTAGAACTGACTTTATTTCTCCTCTAATCACAGACTTGGTGGCTGTTCTCTCTCTGAGGCTGAATGTGAAGTTGTGGCCTCAGCTCTGAAGTCCAACCTTCATCTGACTGAAGTGGAAATAGAGACGATCTATGGAGATGAATCCTTTGGAGACTCTGGAATGAAGCATCTGTGTGAGATACTGGAGAGTTCAATCTGCAAAGTGAAGAAACTGCTGTGAGTTTTCTCTGTTTATTCAAACCAAATCATTCACTGATACTTTAATGCTGATTTTAATTCATCATTTTATTCTAATATATTTTCTTTAAAAACAGCTGCTGTCCAAATGTCAGAATAACATTTCTCAGACTTTTTACCTTGTAAATGAATTATTTTCCTGTTCCAGATGTTCTAAATATTGAACTTTATTTTCCAGATGTTCAAACTTTCAAATGTTTTGGACTGATGGACAAAAATGAGGAAAATCAGTCAAATGATGTTAAGTAATGATGGAGATGTTTCAGTTTGATTTGGGAAAGATTCAGATGATGAGACAAGATAAGATGGCTTTATTTCTCATTTCTGATTCACATCTTTCCATCCAGAATGACATTTGGTTCCTCTAGAGTAGAACCAGAACCACAAACATGTTAGAATAACTAGAATAAAATAAGATGATCTAAAAACTAATGTTTAGGAAGAAAAGACAAAGACATGAAATCTTTGTCCTGAAGCTGCTGTTCTGTTGGACCGGGTCAGAGAGAACCCGTCCTCTTCAATCTGTCAGCTGTCAGAGTCGCTTGGAGACACAAATACTTAGTTACTGAACTTAAGCAGCTTTTTATTTCTGACTTATTTACTTCTTATTTACTTCAGTATTTATTTTTCAGAATCCTTTTTCCTTTTCCTTCCTACATTTGAAGCCAAATATCTGGACTTTCTACTCCTTCCTTTCTCCAAACTGGCTCATTTCTTCTCTCCATATTGATAACGACATGACGTAAGAGCTGCAACAAAACAGGGAAAATCAGGAAGAGAATCTGTCCAGTTGGAGCCCAGTTAGTTTGTAGAAAAACACTGATAGAGACATGGATGAAGACAGGAGGCTGGAGACATTGATGGATCAGATTGTGAGACGCAGACATTCCCCGTCCATTCCCCCTTTATTAGGGAGGAAATGTCCATGTTGATTCTGTTTGCAGCTTTAATGCTGTGAATAGCAGAGCTCTAAAAGGATTCAGCTGCTGATGAAGGACTTCTGTTCACTTCAATCTATATCATCCTGTCTGAAATTACAATCTAGAACCAAACTAGACCCAGTCAGGATTTTTATGTTCTCTCTACCAACACAGAGAGAAAAGGAGCAAAATTAACCTGTTTTCTCAGCAGAGAAATTATTTTGAAGAATAAAGTTTTTAAAAGTTATGTTTTTATCTGTTGAGGAAAAAACTTTATTTTAATTTTGTTAGAACCTGAAAGTGTTTAGAAAAAAAACTTTTTCATCACATATTCAACATTTGGAAAGTAGCTAAAAGATGAGAAAAGCATTTCACTGAAGATCATTAAAATTCTGAGTTTTTTCAGAAAAACCTTTATCTGAATCTTTGGGCATCTAATAAACAAACATTTTTAAACTCAGAGGGGACCGGGGAGCTTTTGTTGTCTGGATTTGGAATGATAAGAAGTGTTGGGCTATTTCCAGTCTCCCCTGTACAAACTGATCTATCAACAGCGTGCTAAAAAGGATTTGGTCTTTAAAACATGACAGTGCTAAATCTCAGTGTGATCCATTTAATAATTTTTCTGCAATGAATATGCAATAGGCTGCTTTTTCAGAAGATGCTGCATGAAGTGAACAACTGTCTTGGGGGAGGAGAACATGTAAATATATTAATTTAGCATAAAAGTGATTTATTAAATCTGATGCAATTTTGCTAATTTGTATCTGACTATCAATGCAACAGATTCTTTCAAAGAAGGTTGAATGATTCTGGAGGGTATTTGCATGTCCTTAAGGTGCTCTGAATATGGCATTGGTTGGGCTTGCAATGGCATGGAGGACATGTTCTATGAGCCCTGATGGGAGCCTGGTTAAAAGCCCTAGAATGAAACGACAGGTTTTTCTTCCTTTTATGAATTTTTTCCTGAAATGAAGGAGCTCAGTGCTCTGATCCAGTTCCCCTCTAAACTAGGGAAGCTGCTTTCAGACAGTAGTCCTATTTTTTATTCTAAAAACATTACAGGGCAAATTTCAAAACCTCCGTGATTTTAGGGATCAATAGGCACTAAGAAGATGCTGCCGAACAGTCAGCTCCAGGGCTGGTCCGGGTCCAGTAAAGGCAGGCAGAGGAAGCATACCATGCTCGGTTAAATCATACCGTTTTATCTTGCAGGTTCTCATCAAATATGGCTGGCGAGGAGCTCGGACCAATCCAGCCCGGAGCTGAGAAGCTGCTGTTCGAAGGGTTGGTTCTGCTGGTCCTCCAGTCTCTGGAGCATCCAACTTTGCAGGGATGGTTGGATACACTAAAATAATCCATGCCTGTCAAGTCCTAATCGATCCTTGGGAAGACTGGCGAAAATTTTCTGAGGCCAGACAGACCTGGAACTCTGCATTTACTGTTGGTCAATTTCAGGAAAGGCCTGAAAGACTCAGACTGGGCCAGACCAAATTTTGGCAAACGGGAAGTCACTAAAGGTGCCTTTTGATCGGCTTGCAGGGCCCCAGGGCTTCGTTTGGATTCGCCCGTTTTATAAGGGCACTGGAAGTTTAGAATTGTGTGATATTTGCTGGAGAAACCATTGCAGGGTTGATGGAGCTTTGAACCCTCTCTGGCGTCCATTTCACCCACTGAACAAATCGTTAATCATCTATGACCATGGAAACTCTGTTTGCATTCTATGACCCCTGTCAAGTCTGCTGTGATCCTGAGATGATGATTTGGGTAAAGTGCTGACTCAGCATCTGGCCTTCAGAAAGGTCAATATTTCAGATGCAGTAACTGTCACACCTTGAATAAAATGAATCCTAAACCTACACAGAAAAATATTATAGGCTTTTATTTTATGATAAAATTATAAAACCATGAAAGTAGCTCAAAAAGTTCAGTTTGAACAAGTTAAAGAAAAATGAGTTTTAAATCACTTCCTTGTTGTCTTCAGTGTCTCAGTAGTGCAGTTTGTCTGTGTTCCCCTTTTATTGATTATAACATTTTATTTCTAAGAACCTTCAGATCATCCTATGGATAAACATGGTACTGAATAAAATCATAAAAAGATCAATAACAGCAAATCATTAGAACTTGCATTGACTTGGATAGACATAAAAGTCAGAACTGAATGAAAGGATGAGGTTGTGTTTGGCCTTTGATGGCCATCATGGGGCGCCCAGGGAGCAATCGGGGGTTAAGGGTCTTGCTCAGGGACCCAGATGTGGCAGTCTGTGGGAGTGGGTTTCAAACTCACAACCTCAGGATTCCAAGCCCTATGCCCTAACCACTAGGCCACCACTCCCCACTGCATTCATAGAATCAGACCAGCCTTAACCCACTTCAGCTTTTAGTCTCTTTATCATCTTATTTTAAACACATTGGGACTTTTTGATAAACATAAAGCATCAAGAGGCGAACTTCCCAACCAGACTGACAATGGTGAGCAGATCCATGATTCAGTTTCTGGAAATATTGGAAGATAAATAAAAAGAGGCTCCAAAAGAAGACAAGACCCAGAGCTGAAGCAGGTCAGACAGGGGAGGCTGCAGGACACAGAGAAAAAGGCTCCTCCTCCTCCACTGAGAGCAAGCCAGCTCTCAGTGGAGGAGGAGGAGCCTTTCCTGCCGTCCCTCTCCTGGCCTCAACAGCTGAACAGTTAGATGCTGATCCTACAGCATCAATAACAAATATCCACGTTGGTCTGGAGGGAGCTGCCATTCAATGGGCATGAACCCCAGAGCTGAATACTAAATGGGTGATGTGTCTAAATCAGCAACACTGCTGCCCTCTATAGGAGGGAATGAGGAAGGTCAACTATCCCTCTATCTCCCCTCTTTAAAGGAAATATACACTATATACTTACAATAAGAAACAATTTTTTTAAAAGCAAAAAATATTAGATATTTAGTTTCAACAAAAACAATATTTTGATGTTAATCAAACCTCTCAAAAGGTACCTAAATTATGCTTTTTATTTATTCCTTCAGTTTTGTTTTAAAGTAGCTAAAAGATGAGAAAAGCTTTTCACTGAAGATCATTAAGCTTCTGAGTTATTTAGAAGTGACCTTTATCTGAATCTTTGATCATCTGATAAACAAACATTTTTAAACTCAGAGAATCTTAGAAACTGATTAAATAGATTTTGTTGAATCTCTGTGTTTATCACGTGCCGGGGTCACATATTCTGCTGGAATGTTTTAATGGAAAGTTTTAATCTGCATCCTGTTGAATTCAGCTAAAATCTTTGATTCTTTATTCAGATTGTGGAACTGCAGTTTCTCAGAGATCAGCTGGGCTTCTCTGGGCTCAGCTCTGAAGTCTAATCCATCCCATCTGACAGAACTGGACCTGAGCTTCACCAACCTGGACCCTGGAATGAAGGAGCTCAGTGGGTTTCTCCAGTCTCCCCTCTGCAAACTACAGACATTGAGGTCAGATGTAGTATATTTGTTTATTCTAATAACATTACAGTGCAAATCTCAGTGTGAAGGTCAATCAGTGAGCTAGTAAAGGATCAATAGGCTGATGATTAGAAGAGCAGGTTACGACTCTCAGAAGGAGGACAGACATGTTTAGAAAATAAAGGCCTCAGTTTGTCTGAAACTCCCCAACATACGGAGTGACTACTGGTCTGGGTCTGGGTTTGGGTTCTGCTGGAGTCCTGTTTGGGTTTCTGTCTGCTTTGAGGAAAGCCCAGTTAGGAGAACCACATTGCTCTAGGGCCCGTCTGGTGTGTGATTTCTCCTTCTCTCTGCTGAAGTCAGCAGGTCTTTATTGGAGCAGCAGCATGTTGGCATTAATATCAATGAGAGCTCTTTAACTGGTTCTGTTGGACTGTTCTAACCTGCATCCTGTTGGATCAGCTCACATCTTTCTATTCTTTATCCAGATTGTGGAGACTGTGGTTTGACAAAGATCAGCTGTTCTTCTCTGGTCTCAGCTCTGAGGTCAAACCCACTCACATCTGGAACTCCTGAACCTGTTGGGCAATGACCTGAAGAAGTCAGATGTTCAGCAGCTGCAGGATCTTGTAAAGAGTCCAGACTACAAACTGCAGACTCTGTAAGTAGATGGTTGGAGTGAGTCCAGCTGCTCCACAGCTGCTCTGAACAGGACTGAAGTCCCTGCTGCTCTTTATCCTGGATGTGCTGCATCACTGACTGACAGCTGATGGAGAGAGAGAGGCTGGAAACACTCATTGATCTCCTCTGTTCATCCTTCTTCTCTCTGCAGGGAGTGGAGGTGATGATCTTAGTAGAGGAGAGAAGCTGATCTGTGTCCTGATGATCCACAGAGGTTGAAGCTGCAGCAGTTTGAGTTTAAAGAGACTCTGACTGGATCCTGATGATGAACTCTGAGTTTAGAGATTTTTCTCCTCTTTATTTGATCCTGTCTGTCATTTAGTGTCTGATATTGTTTTTCTCTTTGGAACAATGGAGATGAAATTCAAACTAAGCTCCATTTAGTGGCTCCATGGAGGTTTGATCTGAATCTGATCAAACTGTAAAGTTGATCTTTTTTCTCTCTGATTCATTTTCAGCCTGTAACCCAGAAATCTGAAATAAAGCTCAATTCTTTTTTTTTTTTATTTATTGTGGAAGAAAAGCATAATAGTAATTTACAAATAGTATAGAATCTGTTCCATGTTTTTGTCTTTTTTGGTTGTTTTTACATACAGTACCCAATATCTTTCATTTGTAGAGTACAAAGAAATAACTCGCACAAAAAAAAAAAAAAAAAAAAAAAAAAAAATTTATATATATATATATATATATATATATATATATATATATATATATATATATATATATATACAGGTGCTGGTCATAAAATTAGAATATCATGAAAAGTAGATTGATTTCAGTAATTCCATTTAAAAAGTGAAACTTGTATATTATATTCATACATTACATACAAACTAACTCATATATTTCAGATGTTTATTTTGTTTAATTTTGATGATTACAAATGACAACAAATGAAAATCTCAAATTCATCATATCAGAAAATTAGAATATTGTGAAAAGGTTCAAAATTGATGGCCCCTGGTGCCACACTCTAATTCAGCTAATTAACTCAAACCACCTGCAAAAGCCTTTAAATGGTCTTCAGTCTAGTTCTATAGGCTACACAATCATGGGGAAGACTGCTGACTTGACAGTTGTCCAAAAGACGACCATCGACACCTTGCACAAGGAGGGCAAGACACAAAAGGTCATCGCTAAAGAGGCTGGCTGTTCACAGAGCCCAGTGTCCAAGCACATTAATAGAGAGGCTAAGGGAAGGAAAAGATGTGGTCGAAAAAAGTGTACAAGCAAGAGAGATAACCGCACCCTGGAGAGGATTGTGAAACAAAACCCATTCAAAAATGTGGGGAGATTCACAAAGAGTGGACTGCAGCTGGAGTGAGTGCTTCAAGAACCACCACACACAGACGTATGAAAGACATGGGTTTCTGCTGTCGCATTCCTTGTGTCAAGCCACTCTTGAACCACAGACAGCGCCAGAAGCGTCTTTGCCTGGGCTAAAGAGAAACAGGACTGGACTGCTGGTGAGTGGTCCAAAGTCATGTTCTCTGATGAAAGTAAATTTTGCATTTCCTTTGGAAATCAAGGTCCCAGAGTCTGGAGGAAAAGAAGAGAGGCACCTCATCCACGTTGCTTGAAGTCCAGTGTGTAAAGTTTCCACAGTAAGTGATGGTTTGGGGTGCCATGTCATCTGCTGGTGTTGGTCCATTGTGTTTTCTGAGGTCCAGGGTCAACGCAGCCACATACCAGGAAGTTTTAGAGCACTTCATGCTTCCTGCAGCTGACCAACTTTTTGGAGATGCAGATTTCATTTTCCAACAGGACTTGGCACCTGCACACAGTGCCAAAGCTACCAGTACCTGGTTGAAGGACCATGGTATCCCCTGTTCTTAATTGGCCAGCAAACTCTCCTGACCTTAACCCCATAGAAAATCTATGGGGTATTGTGAAGAAGAAGATGCAATACACCAGACCCAACAATTCAGAAGAGCTAAAAGCCACTATTAGAGCAACCTGGGCTATCATAACACCTGAGCAGTGCCACAGACTGATCGACTCCATGCCACGCCGCATTGCTGCAGTAATACAGGCCAAAGGAGGCCTAACTAAATACTGAGTGCTGTACATGCTCATACTTTTCATGTTCATACTTTTCAGTTGGCCAACATTTCTATAAATCCTTTGTTTTTATTGGTCTTCAGTAATATTCTAATTTTCTGATATGATGAATTTGAGATTTCCATTTGTTGTCATTTGTAATCATCAAAATTAAACAAAATAAAACATCTGAAATATATGAGTTTGTATGTAATGTATGAATATAATATACAAGTTTCACTTTTTAAAATGGAATTACTGAAATCAATCTACTTTTTTCATGATATTCTAATTTTATGACTGTGCACCTGTATATATATACACACATACATATACATTAATAATAATAACAAAAATAAAAAAGAAATAAAAACAAAAAAATATATATATATATATATATATATATATATATATATATACATAAACGGGTGGGGTGGGGATTGTCCAATCACATTAGTTAGATGGTAAGATGTTCAATGATTTGCAATAATTCACAAAAGGGCCCCATATCCGATCAAATCTACTATGGTTTCCCTTTGCTATAAGACCAATCTTTTCCAATCTAAAAAATGACATTACTTCGCGAAACCACAGAGAAATTGAAGGGGTCTCAGATGATTTCCAAAGAAGTAGGATACGACGTCTGGCTAAAAGCGATGTAAAGGCCAATATTTTAGAGTGAGCAGGGTCAGTTAAAACAGTATTGACTGGGAGCCCAAAGATAGCTAAGAGAGGGTCCATGCAGACCTGAGTTCCTAAAGCTTTGGAGAGAATGGCTGAATACTGGTTCCAAAAGCCATGGAGTCTTGGACACAAAAAGAACATGTGACTCAGGTTGCACAGAGTGGCATGACATCTGTCGCACTGATCCACCACTTGTGGGTAAATCTCAGACAGACGAGACCTGGAATAGTGAACTCTGTATAATACCTTAAATTGAATGAGTTGTAACCTTGCACAAGCCGTACTGTACTGAACATTAGATATTGCTTTCTTCCACTGCTGATCTGATAAAGTTATGCCTAATTCAAGCTCCCATGCCCTTCTAATTTTAACCACTGACTGGATATCCAAATCTATAAGTTGCTTATATATATAAGATATAACTGACTTTTTATTGGGTTTAAGGGACAGCAGTTCCTCCCATTGTTGGATGTTTGGAAGAAAAGGATAGGAAGGGAAGAGAGCAGAAGTACAATGTCGCACCTGAAAATAGCGAAATAAATGCGTCACTGGAAGATTTGTTTCTGAAGACAGGTCCGAAAAACTGGAGAAAGCGCCATCCTTATACAGGTCTTTAAAGGTGTTAATACCCTGGTGTTTCCACTGCACATAAGTACCATCAGTAAGACCAGGGGGAAATAAATGATTCTTTGTGATGGGCATAGTTACTGATGCGGATACAAACTTAAAATGGCTCCTGTACTGTAACCAAATCTTAAGACTCGATTGCACCACAGGGTTTTTTGTGAATCGGGAGAAATTGAGTGGGAGAGGAGAGAACAATAAAGCATCCAAAGAAGAGGAGATGCAAGACAGGTGTTCTAACTTGCACCACAAAAGTTCTTGTGATTGAAGCCAGTAGGTCAATTTGTGGATATGAGCAGACCAATAATAAAACAAAAAATTAGGTAAAGCAAGACCACCGTCAAATGTTAGTCTCTGTAACAATGATTTCCTCACCCTGGGGTGTTTCCCTCCCCACAAGAACGATGCAACGATCTGATCCAACTTTTTAAAAAAAGCTTTAGGCAAAAATACAGGAGTACACTGGAAAAGAAAGAGTAATCGAGGTAGAATATTCATCTTGATTGTGTTAATTCGGCCGATAAGCGACAAAGGCAGACAATTCCATCTCTGAAAATCTGATTTAATCTGAGAAATCAAAGGGGTAAAATTGGAGGAATACAACGAAGGCAGAGTACGAGTTACATTAATTCCCAAATACTTAAATCCTGACGGGCTAAGCCTAAAAGGAATATCAGACTGTTTAAGTGTAAGACCTAACGAATTTATGGGAAAACATTCGCTCTTAAGAAGGTTTATTTTGTAGCCCGAAAAGGAGCCAAATTTCCTTAACAAAGACACAATTGGTGGTATACTACGTAAAGGATCAGAAACATACAGAAGCAGATCATCTGCATATAAAGACAATTTCAGGTCAAGACCTGATCGGGAAATGCCACGAAAATAAGGAAGAGACCGTAAAGCTATTGATAGAGGCTCAATTACAATGGCGAAAAGTAGAGGAGACAAAGGGCACCCCTGTCTCGTCTGACAGTGGAAAGTAGTCAGAGGAAATATTATTTGTGTAAACACTGGCTTGGGGTGAATTGTATAACAATCGAATCCATGAAATAAACCGGTCCCTAAAACCAAACTTATGTAAGACAGCAAAAAGATAACTCCACTCCACACGATCAAAAGCTTTCTCAGCATCAAGGGAGATAACTACTTCTGGACTAATGGTGGAGTGTTGGGATAGAATCACATTCAAAAGTGTACGGATATTAAAAAATAACTGCCGACCTTTAATAAAACCATTCTGTTCTTCTGAAATAATAGAAGGAAGAATCTTCTCAAGGCGTTTTGCTAGAATTTTAGCCAAGATTTTAACGTCTACATTAAGAAGTGAAATAGGCCTATATGAGGAGCAAGATATAGGGTCTTTATCCTTCTTTAGAAGAACGGTGATCAGTGCTTGAGACAATGTTGGGGGTAATGACCCACATTCCAAAGATTCATTATACATTGAAAGAAGTAACGGAGCTAGTTTGTCAGAAAAGGTTTTAAAAAGCTCGACCGAGAAACCATCCGTACCCGGATTCTTACCATTGTGCATAGTTTTAATTGCGTGTTCAATTTCATCTAATTTAAGGGGTGCATCTAATTGTTCAGCCATGACAGGGTCGACAGTAGGCAATGTTAAATCCTTTAGAAAAGAAGCCAATACAGATACATCAGCAATAGATTCCGATTCATATAAAGAGGAATAATACTGTTTAAACACTTTGTTCACTTCCTTTGAGTCAGAAACCAAATTGCCAG
>JAGKQL010000004.1:27720622-27758305 GCA_018398635.1 Cyprinodon brontotheroides | reverse complement strand
GTACTCCGACGTCGAGGTGCTAACGTCTCTGTTAAACACTTTAAAAAACTCTGAAAATGGAATACGAAAGGTGGATTCTTGATTCTCGACGTCGGAGTACACAGAGTGAAGCGAAAAGACTACAACTGTGTAAACAGGCCCCATTTCCGTTTCCGGTGGCAGCGGAATATTGACTATTCCTACAGAACTCAATGGGATTTACAAAATGCTAAATAAAACACTACAGGAACGTTTTTTCTTCACGAAACTTTTTTTGGAACGTCATTGAACAGCGCTGATGACACGGTGAGTAGCATATTTTAAAAAAAGAACGTTTAAGGTTGTTTTAAGGACATTATCGGACATGCTCTATGCTAGCCATTCTAAAGCAGCCAGGGGTTGATTCTAAATGAGCCAAAAAGCAGAGACAGGACCAATTGTCAAAATTTTGGTGTCCTTCATTCTATTTCATCCTGGACACTACAGAAAATGGGCTTAAAGTGTAAAAAACCGAACTTCTCCTTTAAGTGGGCTGTGGACAACACCCCGACGCCAGAGTGTTTGTTAATCACGGTACAGCAACCCTGAGCCAACCAGCCTGTCTGATTCTCTGACTCCACTGTAACCAGAACCTGATCAGTTGTGTCTTCTCTGCTTCTAGGAAGAAACCTGACTGAACCCTGGGACGCTGGAGGAGTCTCCATTGCTGAACTCTGCCTGCCGCATCTCAGGAGCTCTGGAGGAGCTCATCATCAGAAACCTGCCTTCCTGCTCTTGGTAGCCAACCAGGAGATCTACAGCCCAAATCTGCCTGCCTGTTCTCTAGGTGAGGACTTAGAGTAACCCAAGGACTGAGTCTCAGCTAGTGAGAAGCCTAGCCCTGCTGCTGCCTAGCCCCCTGCTCATCTCTCAGTCTCTGGACTCTTCTGGTTTCCTCTCTCCACCGCTCAGCCTGAATCACAGATCAGAGAATCCTGTATGACCAGCCCGGACCAGTTTCAGTATCAGTACTATAACCTGGATTGTGTTTTCTTTATAATAAACTGTTGAACTTTTCATCCTGTCTCCGTGGTGTTCTGCGTTTGGGTTTAGCTTCCATAACCCAACATGACATCATGATTAAGTCAGCATCTGGCTAATGATAAAAATGATATTTGCAAAAGTTATGTGAGAGATGAAACCTAGACAAAACACACAATACAAAATGCACCACAGATATAGTTGGGAAGAGCAAAGCAAGTTATTTAAAATAAAAGTTACTTTGGTGATTTTCCCTGGAACAAACAGGGGTCGACAAGCCTCAGCATTTACATTCATCTGGTTAACCAGACCACAGAGTTCCAGGCCCTTCCTGAGTTGTTGCAGCATTGGAATTAGTCTTGTGGTGGAATGCAAAATAATAGCACTGTGGGAGGGAAAAAATATATATAAATTAACTGAAATTGTAAAGCTTTCCCAACAGAATATAATACTTTTCTTACCAAATCATCTGTGCTTTGTAATCAATTTTGATCTGGGTGGTGTATCCACAGTTGTCCTCTATGTCCTCCGCTAACAACATTAGAGACTCTGCATCCACCGCATTTTCAACCTAATAGTAATATAAATATTTTCTAAATCTGTGGGTTGAATACTTTTGAGATGAACAGTATGGCTCACTTTAATAGTCTTACCCTGGTGATTAGTAGGGCAGAGTCCAAATCTGTTACATCCTCTTTATTCAGAGAGCCAAAGTCCACTTCTCCACTGCAGAAAAAGTTGTAGCACCAGTCTTAAAAAACGCTGGAGCTGGGCCACCTTGGGCAAGGCTAACAGCAATGATTTCTCCAACAGTTCTGTAAAAAACAAATATAACGTAGCATATTGAAGAAAAGCAGACAGTAAAAATAACAGTAAATGTGACTACATGTGACCTACCTGAAGTTTTCACTATCAAGGTCCGTGAATGAAAACTTTGGATTTTTACCCTGCCTTTCAGGTCCTTCAAAGAATCTTTGTTCAATACCTGAAATCATATCTTTGAGCACAAAATCTCTCAATCATTTTGGGGTTAACAACTGCTATACATATAGACCGTTACAATATAATGTATGAATTACCTGTTAGAAACTCTTTCCTAAGTGCTCCTGTATCAATACCTGCCTCTCCAATATAGGCCACCTTGAGAACACTTGTTGGGAATGCAGTTTTTTTCCTCTGCCACTGGAGAATGCCCCTTTCTAAAAGGTCTTCTCTGGCCACACACAGTCTGAACTCCTTTGAACTGTCTATGTCAGGATCCGGGACTTTGCCCACCAGAGGGCGCTGTGGATCCAAGGCCTGGGGGTTAGGACTTGGACTTGGCTAAACGATTAGCTGTATTGCTTATCTGCTGATTGAGGAAACTTCCTATTTAAGCTGTGTTTGAATGTCTCTCTGTGCTGGATCGTGTGTCTTACCTGTGCCATCATGCCTGTCTGAGCCTTGAACCTGTGATTCTTCTGAGTTTCAATAAAATATTGGACTTTTATCCACTCCCTCCGTGTCTGTGAGTCTGCATATGGGGCTAGTGAAACCAGCGCATCATGACAGAACAATCCAGCCAACAGACTAGCCCGCTTGCGGGAGCTCCTTCTACGGCTCCTGGGGAGCCGGCTCTGTGCCGTCTAGGAGACCCTGAGCCAGCTCTATGCCGTCTGGGAGCCCTGAGCTAAGCTCTGTGCGTCTAGGAGACCCTGAGCCACAAGCTCTCTCGCCATCTGGGAGCTTCCTGAGCCTGCTCTGTGCCATCCTGAGAGGCCCACAGGCCTGTTCTGCGCCCCAGCCCCAGAGCCTCCTGAGTGCGGAGCCACAATCGGTTGGATCTTTCGGTTCCTTGAGGTGGAGCTGTCGGTGGATCCTGGGTTCACCATGAGGTGGAGCCACAATCGGGTGGATTCCTCTGTTCACTGGTGAGGAGCCGTGGGCTGAACCTGTTGCAGGCCTGCAGGGGCGGAACGGGACGGCGTCCTTCCCGGGGCTTGCATGCTGAAGCGGGGGGCAAGCCCTCTTCCAAGGCCCTGCAGCTTTGAGACTCTGCTCTGCTGCCGGTTTCATGGCCGGCCACCTGAGACTTTTTCTGGCATCCCTGGTTCGCCCTTCGAATAGATAGGTTATCCCGCGCAGTATTTTCTCTAATTATTTTGGATATGGTACTGTCAGGATCCGGGACTCTGCCCACCAGAGGGCGCCGTGGATCCAGGCCTGGGGAGTTTGGACTCAGCTTGATCAGCTGTTGCTTATCTGCTGATTGAGGAAGCTCCCTATTTAAGCTGTGTTTGAATGTCTCTCTGTGCCGGATCGTGTGTCTTACCTGTGCCATCATGCCTGTCTGAGCCTTGAACCTGTGATTCCTCTGAGTTCCAATAAATATTGGACTTTTATTCCTCCCTCCGTGTCTGTGAGTCTGCATATGGGCTAGTAAAACCAACGCATTACAGATTCTTAAATACACGCAATGCAAATATCACGCTTATTTTATCAACATATGGTAAATGGTAAATATCATATACTTGAATAGCGCCTTATGTAGCATAAGTTAATAAAGCTCTTCACACTACACATTCACTCTCTGACAAGCTACATTTTAGCCACAGCAGACCTAGGGCAGACTG
The DNA here is from genome assembly GCA_018398635.1 of Cyprinodon brontotheroides. Taxonomy (NCBI): domain Eukaryota; kingdom Metazoa; phylum Chordata; class Actinopteri; order Cyprinodontiformes; family Cyprinodontidae; genus Cyprinodon; species Cyprinodon brontotheroides. The sequence continues at coordinate 27,754,694 of JAGKQL010000004.1, read as the reverse complement.
ACAGAAGCATGGCTGCCAGACATTTGGCACCAACCAGGCAAAGTGGGCAAAGTGTCCGGGAGCAGCACACAACGACAGAGACAAACAGAGTAGGGGTTCAAACCAGCAACCTGTTGACAAGAAAATCTCCCTATCTGCTGCACCACTGTCATCCCTTGAAACAAAGCCCTACAGTGAAAATTATAATGTGTGCATTTGAAACATTTAATTTCATGGAGGGAACTGTAAATGGTAACTGTTAAAGTTGGTGAACATTTCACGATTAATTAGGCATGAAAACATTTGCTATAGTTATTAAATACATACCTTATTGGTTTGCATACAGGAGTTTCAGGAGATGGACATGCACCATTGCAAGTCGTAGAGTCAAAGCTGTTTATGGAACACAATATAAAAAATAGATAAACATATGTATATGGAGAATATTCTTATAAACACATAAACCAAGTAAATTACGTGTCACCTATCTCCACACAGGCTAGCATGAAGTGTGATTTAATCTTCAGGAAAATCTCAATTGCAAATTGGGCAAACCACCTGAAATTTTTAATGAAAATTGTAAATATGAGAAAAACAATAGGTTGTGAAAAAAACTTGTACTTTTTAAATCAAGTAATTTGTTTGGCTTGCCTTTGCTTTTTTCTCTGCAGTGCATGAGTAAGAGTCCTGAAATAAGCAACAGTACAACCTTTAGATTTTGGAATTTTGCTTCAACAACAACAAAAAAAAAATAAAATAAAAGACCCTCACCTCACCCATGCTTCCATCAGAATCCACCTTTCCTGTGCATGTCTCGATATGTAATGCAAGGACATGCAGAGGCATCACTTCATAACACTGGTAACAAGTCTTCTTTGGCATCTTTGAAAAATGTTGAGAGTCAGAAGGCAGAGCACATGTGTCTAGAGTCTCCTGAAGAGGTACTATGTAAAGGGTTGCTTTCCCCCCTCCTGAAACAGCTTTCAACTCTCTGACAGAATAGCCCTCAGTTTCTGGTGGTATTACTGTGAGCTTTCTTCGACCACTGCCTCCTATTTAGAAAAAAACAAAACATAGCCACAAAAATCGTTTTGTAGAGATTAGAAATGTATTCCACATCCTCTGCAACCACTACTAATCCTTGTAGCATAATACATTACATCACATATGTACTAACACTAATCAAGATACTATGATGGTATATAGTGCATAACAAAAAGTTGCCGAATAACAACATCTCAAACCTATGGCTTTGTGCAACAGCCATCCTCCCAAAAGACCTTCCATCTTTGGAAATGTTTCAGTCAGAAGTCTGGAAATCTTGATTCATAGAAATGCAAAATCAGAGAACATATACCATTGAGAGCAGCAGCTCAATCAACTTTGATAACAACAAATTGTTGTATGTCAACTCAAACATCCTTGTGTTTGCTATGGAATGAGTCTTCTTTTAACATGTCTTGTAACATTCATATAATCCATGTACTTAAAATCTATTTTATTCACTCCAATCTTTTCTGTAATACGGTCACTAAATTTGCAACAGTCAAATTTCCAAATGTTTTGCATGAATCTTTTTATTTTCATAAACTTATTTATGAAATTATGTGTTGAAAAAAATGATATCAACTAAGATGATCAGGCAATTTTTTATAGAAATTCGCCAAAAAACAATCAACTGGAATGGCAACAGTACCTCTGTGTGGTCTGCATCCTCAGGGAGGGTCACAGCTTTTTTCCCCAAACCAGCTTGGATGAGCTCAAGTTCCTCAGCTGGTAATGGTGTGTGGGGAGTATTTCTTGGTAGCAGATAAAAATTAACTGTTGTGGTCTTTGTGGCTAACTGTAGTTGCTTTGTAGAATGGAAACACCTCTTTTTACCACGAATGCTTGATTTAAAAAAGCCTGGAAACGATCTGTTGACCAAAACAGTGAAATAGAAAAGAAAGAAAGAGTGAATGAGACGAAAAGAGTGACAAAAACATTACTGAGAAACTAAACCAAAAAACAAGTAGAGACCTTGTCATCTCTTGCTGGACAGTTCGACACTCAGGCTGTCTAGTCTCTGGTACTCTGGCACTTGGTGACGCAGATGAACCACTTGCAGCCAGCGTAGTCTTTAGCAATGCTACAAGATGTCTGGCTGCTGACTCAATTGCACGTGTACCATTACCCTAAATGAATTGATAAACAGATGTTTTATTTTTATACTAATTCCAGCAAATAGTAAAGGTTAAAGCAATTAAATAGTTGAGATAGGCTTTCTTGAAAAATTACTATGGGTCAGCCATTATAGTGAGTTTAAGAACAGGCACGGCTGTCACTTCTGCTCTCCCCAAAGAAGGTTGGAAGGAGGCATGGTTGAAGCTGCCTGGTGGAGCGGGCTGCCTCTGGTTGGGTGGCCTGTGGGATGGGTGGGCCCCGTCCCGTCCCGCCGGGGCTCTTGCTGGGGTGGTCCGTCCGCGTGGTGGGGTTGGGGGGCCGTGGCTTGAAGCTAGGAATGAGATAGGTTAGTGTGTCGGTGACGCGGCTGTGCTGCTTTTGCTTCGTCCGTGGGGAGCTGTGCGCGGTTCGCCCGGTCATGGTTTGTTCTTCGCCCCCTCGGGCTGCTGGGGTTGGGTGGTTGCGCCCAGCCGCGGCTCCGTTCTTTCTTAGGCGTTTTGGCGCCGGGCGCTTTTTTCTGCTTCTTGGTTGATTCCGCGGCGCGGTGTGTTGCATTGGCGCCGGCTAAGTTGGCATCGGCCTTGGTGTGCATCCAGGGGCGCTTTTGGGGGTCCTCCCGCAGCGCCATGCCAGTTCGCGGGCGGATGAGCATGCTGGGTTCCCGCCACAGGGGCGGGGCCGCTGTGTGTTTTCCTGGGTGGTGCAGTGGGTGTTGGCGCGCCGGTCGCTGGGCTTGGTGCCGGTGGCAGGCGAGGTTTCGTGCTCTGTGGGGGCTGGGGCGCGTTGGTCGGTGCCGGGGGCCGGGTGTTCGGTGCCCCGCTCCTACTTCAGGTGGCCGCTGCCGGGCGGAGCCCACGGACTTGTTCCCCCGGCTCCCCTCGAGGCCGCATGGCTACGGTGGCTGGGGGCTTCTTCGGCTGCTCCTCCTCCTCCCTTGGTGGGAGGCCTGATTCCTCGGGCTGGCCCCCTCCCTGGGTGCCTTCGCTCTTAGTCTCCTTTGGGCTTCTGGTGCTTTGGGGTCTCCCGGGCGCTGGACTCAGTGTGCTCCTGGGGTGCCTCTCTGGCTCCAGCTCAATAAACCACTATTGAGCATTTTTTTCTATGGTTAAAACTTTACATGCACAAGTTCACCTGACAAAAACAACTACAGGTGGTAGGCTTCAGGTACTTAGAGATCCACTCTCCCAAACAGAAACCCCACATTCATATCTTCTTGTGGTAACACAAGAGTACATGTCAGAATTAATAATATTACTTTTACTTATAGTTTCAAGGTGTTGCTTTTATTGTATATATCTCGTACCATGTCTTTTGATTGTGCTTTTCTCTTTTCCTGTCGTTATAGGTGATGAAGCAGACTGAAAAATGTTTTGTCATTGTCTCCTTTCTATCTCCTCTTTTCTTTTCATCTTTTTCTCCTTTTTTTTCTTTTTCTTTTTCTGCTTTTTCTTGCTCTACTTACATTGCAGTGTCCATATAAACTGTAAAACCTCCCTGCACAATTATAATAAAAGCAATTTATATGTATGAATGTACAAGTGGAACAGTATGGCAATTGCCATACCGCCACCAATCCGTAAAAGTAAAAAAAGTTGGGCTTCTTTTTGGGATCAAGACAATTATCCTTATTGCCACAATGCCAGACACGACACTGTAAAAAAAAAAAATAAAAAAATAAAATAATAATAATAATAATAATAATAATAATAATAATAATAATAATAGCAATAATAATAATAATAATAGTAAAAAGCACTGACAAAAAAGAACAGGCAACTCGAATCACTTAAAACAAAGTTTTTTTTCTTCACCATTTCACTTTTATATTTAATGGAATTAATGAAGTAACTATTGATGAGACATTGATAGCTTTATTTTTTCTTTTGTTAGAATCTCTGTGACACCTTACTACAGTGGGAAGTAACTAGCAACATGCCAGCCACACCAACACTAGTCTGATTAAAATAAATCTCCATTGATCTTTAATTTATGGTTATGTATTTCAATCATTATTTTTACAATTGCAGTGTTAGGTTTAATTGGTTATGCAACTGAAGTTACTAGCTGTAATATATAGCCACGTCGTCAGGTTAGCTTAACAACCTGGGAGTAAATCTATTTTTATATTAGTAAAATCACTTCATGGAGATGCTGCAAACAACAACACACTGAACACAAATGAAACAGATGGCTCACTAGAGACGGTTGTACAGGGTTTTTGTCATCATTCTCTGCCATTTTTGCTGTCTTGTGGATGACCTTACAGAATTCCTGAAGAGTTTGTCTCAAAGCTGGGGGTTGACGGTTGGTCGAAAACCTGCCAGAACTCTGCAGGTACGCAGCCTGCGAATTGAGACGCAGCTTATGTTATAGAGTGGACTGGTTTTTTTGATAAATAGGTTGGCCAGTTTTAATTAGCAGATTATTAGAGGGACAACAATTTGAAACTTCAATACTTGGGAAAAGGTAAAGCAGCAACAACAAAATGCACTTTAGGATAAATTAGAACATTTTCTGAGCAAATTTTTAAAGCAAATGATGACATCTTTCACTATAAGCAATACTGATGAAGACTTAATGAGTTAATGGTGCTTATGGCAATTCAATATCAGGCCCATGATCTAAAACTTCACCATTTATTTATTTTTTATTTGTTTATTTTTATTTTATTTTTTTAACTGCAAGCTGATTTAAAGATAGCATTACAGGAGCTCTATCTTTTGGGGATACTATATTGTGGGGATGGGTAACCATACATTTCATGCACAAAGCAATAAGAACACCTGAATTTACTTCACCTGCAGCTGCAATCAATACATTAAATGGAACTGCACACTTAAGACTATAGTTTATTGGAGATAAACCATATAAGAGGAGATTATGTTTCCTGCACATTTTTGTATCTGGTCAGGAGTCCAGATATGGCAAGAAAAGAATTACTGGTTCTGGGGATATTAGTACAAATTAGATTTTTGTTTTTCTGAGCATTTTTAAATGGACTATAGCTGGACACTTTGCAGAGAGGGGTTGCAGTCGAATTCAGCATTTTCAGGAACTGTGAATAGCCGAGTTTTGACTATGATTGGTATATATCTGGAAGGTGCGGCAGCATCTGAGGTAGCCATAGATTTGGAACCAGGTTTAGACTGCTTTGATGGTTGAACCTCGAATCTCCTCCTCCGTTTTAGATGTGAATAATCTATCCCTATTACAGGGATATGAACCAAAGGCTTTTAAGGTTGCTGGAATTAAACCTCTGCTTGATGGGATTCAGTTCCATTGTTCAGGTTTAAACCATTAAAGCTGAAACTCTGAAACAAACATCAACAGCAGCTGAGGTTCAGGGTAGAATCTAGATGGTTCCAGGAGGCTCTTAATCCAACAGAAAGCTCCAGGTTTTAGAACAAGAACCACCAGAACTACCAGAACATCCTGACCCAACCTGTGGCCTGCCTCCTCTGAGCCCAGACTGCCCCCTGCTGGTGTTCTGATGGATGAGGAAGATGAAGAAGATGTTCTGATGAAAAAATGATTTATTGATAAACAGCAAAGCTTTAGATGTGATCAGGATATTAATGCCAGAGATATTTTACTATGAGAGTGTTAAATGAGATTAATGATTTCAAATGTTTTCAATTCATGATAATCAAAATGGTTTATTTCCATATTTTCTACCTCATGTGCATCTTGTTTCCTTAACTCCATTATGATGTACCAATAGCCCCAACAATGCAGAAGTCCTGAAGGTCACTATCAAAGAAACCTGGGCTTCCTTTACAGCTCAGCAAAACCACAACCTGATTGTCTGGTTGATATTAAAAACTGATGTTGCATTTCTGTTTTCTTGGTAAAGGTGACACTTTCACAGCTTGAAACAGAGGAAAAGCTAGAATTAATTTAGTATAAGTGAATTATAAGTTTATAATATTTTAATTTGTCTATTTTTAAGTTAGATTTCTTTTATACAATGCATCACTCTTACTTACTATCTTTTAGACCAGAAAACATTCAATACAAATATACTGACAAAATACTTGCATGTGTCATTTACATATTTAACACATGATGCACATGAGAGTAGCTTTAAACCATGTTGGGCTTTTAAGGGACATTAAGGTCTGAGGATTTATATTGGTGCAAAACAAATTAGGGGAAAACCTTATTGCAATATCGCTGCTATCTTATACAGGACAATACAAAATGGTTTTTCAGGGCTTTTTGAGATTGTGTTTGCAGATGTGCATCACAAAAAAAACGTTTTAAATTATAGCTCAGCTCCTTATGTTTCTGTTGTAAAGTTTAAACATAGCATGCTGCTTAAGGCCTGAGTGTAAATGTGGGTTAGAAAAGCCCAAAATGGACCAAACATACTGTATTTGTGTGCTTTTATTTACAATTTTTTTTCTCTGAGCAAATCCAGCAAAATGTGCTTTTATGCTACCAATATTCATTCAACATAGTGGTTGATGTTTCAAGGCTTTATTTACTTTTATTTATGTACATTATGGTTAATTGTGACGACCCCCTCAGTTGACTTACTACCGTGAAACAGGAGTGGCTGTAATGATTGAGGATGATAGATGGAGTCCAGTAATAAACCAAGTACCAGCATCTGTTCTTCAGCCCTCTATACAAAAGAGTGGAGCAGATTAGGCTTATCCCTCCCCTTACTTGTCCTCCTTGGTTTTTGTTCTGGCTGATTTAGAATTTTACTTTTGTCTTATTTAGACAGGTTTTTTTTTCTTCATTTTGATTTTACAATTTCTATTATAAAAAGTATTTGCAAATGAGGCCATTGTGTCTTTTTTCCCTATTTTTTGTGATAATCACAAAGCCAAGATGTGATTCTTAGAGTTATGATTATAAAATTATGCTACATTTCTGTGCTGTGATTCAGTCAGGAGGGTCGTAGACTTTTGTGACCTGCATCCTGCTGTCCTGTGATTCAATCATTAGGTCATCAGGCAAAGTCACACTGTTGCATCCTGCTGTGTTTCAATCATGACTGGGTTTTCTGTTAAAGACCCGCCCTATTATGTTGTAAACTGTTAATAAAAGGCTTTGCTGTGAAGGGATCTGAGAGAGAGGGTGCTGTTTCTGAGCCAGCAGCTTCTCTCCCCTACTGCAGAGGTTGACAACATCCCTGTTCTGTGTTTGACTCATTTCGTTCTCTTAATCTTTTAAACTCACATTTCTCAGGATTAAAATCCAACAGTGATAAAATGGGGGCCTATCATATTTTCCTTTGTGATTCTTTGTAAATTTGGTTAGTAATCCAGTTTTTGGGTGCTTTTGTGATTTGAATGCATGGATCTGATTTTTGAGGTTCCATCTTTAAATGAGTTTCATCTGACAGTTTTACAGCAGGTTTAATGGCATGAGCAGCAGAAGTAACCATTTTTAAAACAAATATGTTCTCATGTCTTTACTGGAACTGAAACAACCACCATTGCATAAGGGCCTGCTATGTCGAAAATGGGTAACTATAGCTGACCACATTATAGGGGATGATCATTTTCAGTTGGGGTACAACTAAGTTTCAGCAAATGGTTATGAAAATGGCACATGATGAAAGTGGTCACTTCGAGGAAAGAAAAAGCTACCTAAAAATCTTAAAATGTTTCTTTTGAACTCATCTTAAAAGAGGTGTTGCAGCATACATTAGAAGTTTTTGTGCTTCAGCCGGGAGGAAAGCCTAATCACTCCATTAAACCAGCGCCATTAAAACCGATTTCTATGATTGCTGGACATTCTGAAAACCTTATTTTTATCTGTGTTTGTCCTTTTACACCTTCAGTATTTGGAAAGGTGTTGGGATCTGGAGATCTGCCACCTGTCTCCAGCAGAGAGCGCTAAGGGTCTCCTGGGCTGGAGCCTCCAGCACACCTGGGGATCATCAGCCCATCAGGAGACCTCCTACATAAGCAGCAGCCAGACCTGTGTTCTTCGCCGGAGTGTTGACCAGTTTTGGTTAGCGGAACCTGAGCCTCTGTTTCACGTTTGAGAATCTTAGTCTACTCTTGAAAGTAACTAGATTCTAACCTGCCTCTGTCTTTTCTGCTCACAGGAAAGTCCGACTGAAGTCTGTAGCTCAGGAGGAGCTAGCTTGGAAACCTGCCTGCCTGCCCTAGGAAGCCAAACCTGAAGACAATCAGTCTGGATTCCCCTGCCAGCTCTCATGGAAGAGCTAGGACATCAAGTCAAGGTCTGAAACTCTCTAGTCTGAAGCTAGACGCTGCTGCTGAGCTCTCTGCTGAACCCTCGGTCTCTGGACCCAATTGGTTCCTCCTCTCCAGTGATCTGTCTGAACCTCATCAAGGTACAAACCTGAATCAAACATCAATCAAGTCTTCTCCACTGCTTGGCTAACCAAACAATCCATCTCTGCAGATCCTCAGTGATTGCTGACCCGGACCTGTACCAGAACCAGCTCTTGTTATTCTGTGTGCTCAACCTTTAATAAACTGTTAAACTTTTACCCCGTTTCTGTGGTGTTCTGCATGTGGGTTTATGCACTAGAGACCCATCATGACAAAGTGTCAAAGTTCCTGATATCCAGCTGCATAACCTTTGAAATCAACAATGACTAATGCAGCAATGACTAGCTCCCCTGCACATCTTTGCAGGGGAGCTAAAAGTCCTGCACTTAAAGGGCTTAACACCCCCCCCTTCTGTCTCCCATGACTCTTTCCCTATTCTTTTTTAATCTCCCACTCCTCTCTCCTGCTCTCTGTCAGGTTGTGCTACTTAAGGTGGCTGTATGTTCGAGTAGCTTTGCCAGCTTGACTCTGACATTCTTTTTTACAACTACTTTAGTTTCTCCATTGGTGAATCGGAGTTTCTTTGTACTTACTTTTTTTTTTGCTTCTGGTGTTAAATGCTGTGAAACCAGAATGATTTTTATTCTTTTTTGTTTTTCTTTTTCGATACTAATGATGCACAACCAACTCGATTGTGATTTTTATAACCAGTTGCAGCTAATTAACATCTCCAAAGCTGAAATAATACATCAACTACCTCTGCAAGTACCAGCTGAGTTGATAAGGAGGCGACAGGGATGCAGAGGAGGATCAAGGAGATGAGAAATGAACAAGAAATTTAAGCCATCTTTTCCATCAATCATCACTGTGAGATATTTAGGAAACAATTTAGAAGAACTTCATAGCCTTGAAAAATCCCAGCCAGAATATCAGCAATGCAGCATTATTGTTTTACTGACACATGGATGGAGGATCATGTCTGACTGCAGCGTCTCTCTGCCAGGCTTTCTGACCATATGAGCAGACAGTCCCCCAAACAACAGATGTCATTTAGATGTTGATTTCAAAATCTGGTTGGTCTGTCATAGATTTAGTCTGAAATAGTTGCTGAAAATTGGCTGTGTTTGCCTGGTCTGATTTTGTCCCAATTAAGTCCAATAATAGAAAAGTTTTTGAAAAAACAGTTTCCAACTTCTTTCCAACAATCTGAATATTACAGCTTTTCATCTACAAAATGTAGATTTTGCTTGGACGTGTCAAGGACATGTCACCTTTTAATGTCTTCTCAACCAATTTCTGCTTGGTGGGAGAGATTTAAAGACGACTTGAAAATTCCAAGGAGGTGGGGTGGCAGTTCTTGTGATCAACAGATGGTGTCATCCAGGACATGTAACTGTGACCCCCCCACACACAACAGAAATCATTTAGATGTTGGTTTAAGACTAAATCCAGTCGGTGCATCATAGTCATGATTTTCTTCAGAAATAGTTGTTGAAAATTGGGCTGTGTTTTGTCAGTCTGATTTTGTCCCAATTTAGTCCATTAATAACCTTTCACTTTACAACAAAATGTGGACATTGTTTGGACATTGATGTTATTTTTTTTTTTTTTTAACAGTGTCCTGTCTGGCAATGTGGCAATAAGAATAATAGACTTGATGCCAAAAAGAGCCCAACAGATTTTACTTTCACAAGTGTAGCAGTACAGCAATTGCCATACTGCTCCACTTGTTTCATGCATATAAATTGCTTTATTATAATTATGCAGGGAGTTTTACAGTTTATATGGACACTGCAATGTAAATAGAGCAGAAAAACAGAAGAAAAGGAAAAAAGAAAAAAAAAAAAAAGAGAAAAAGATGAAAGGAAGAAGAGATAGAAAGGGAGACAATGACAAAACATTTTAGTCTGCTTCATCACCTGTAACTTGAGATGAAAAAGAACAGCAAAACCGAAAAGACATGGTACGAGATATACAATAAAGCAACACCTTGAAACTATCGCTAAAGTAATATTATTAAGTCTGACATGTACTCTGTGTTACCTGAAGATACGGATGTGGGCTTTCTGTGTGGAAGTGAATCTCTGAGTACCTGGAGCCAAGCACCTGTAATTGTTTGTGAGGGTGCACTTGTGCATGTAAAGTTTATCCATAGAAAAATGCTCAATAGTGGTTGTCGAGAGCTGGAGAGGCACACCCCCAGAGTCCAGCCGGGATACCCAAAGCCCCAGGAGCCCAAAGGGACCCCAAGAGCGAAGGCACCAAGGAAGTCCCCCAGCCACCGCCATGCTGGCTCCCCGGGGAGCCGAGTCCCCCGGCTCCGCCGGCAGCCAGCCACCCTGAAGTAGGGCCGGGCACTGAACACCGCCCCCACCACGGCACCGACCGAAACGCCCCGGCCCCACAGAGCGCTGAAACATGCCCTGACTCCAGCACCAAGCCCCGGCGACCGGCCGCAGCACCCAACGCGACTGCACCACCCACGAAGAACACAAAGGCGGCCACGCCCACAGCCGGGGCCCACGCGCATCCGCCGCGAACCGGTCGTGAGTGCCGTGGAAAACCCCCAAAACCACGGCCCATCCCCACCAAGACAGATGCCAACAGCGCGCAACACACCACGCACAGAACTAACCGAAGAGCAGGAAAGCCGCCCGGGCGCCCCGAATCGCAAGAAGAGCAGACCGCACCCAGCGCAATCCACCACCCTCCAGCAGCCCGCAGGCAGCACAAACCCAGAGCGAGAGAACCAAGCCGCCCCCACCGGACGGCCAGAGCCCCAAGACCCCCGCCCAAGCACAAGTCCCCCACACACACGGCCGGGCACCTTTCACCGCCCCGCCCCCAACGTTCGCGCGCCGGAGCCACTCTACCCCCACCCGCAGCCACACCCGCGGTGATCAGCGGGAACAAAGCAGCTCCACCATGCCTCCAAGTGGGAAACCCACCCGAAAACCCAATCAGCGTATGAGAACATATGTTACTCCAACATTACTAAATAAATTTAATTCCAATATCCCGGATACATGTGCTAAGTGTGGAGATAAAGGCAGTTTGATTCATTGCCTTTGGGAATGTCCTGAGATTCAGACATTTTGGAAGGAGGTTTTGGATAAACTTTCACTTATCATTGGCATTGATCTCAATATGTGCCCTCGGTTGTGTGTCTTAGGAATTTTCCCCAATGCAAACTCAAATTACAAACGTCGATCAACTAGAGTCCATAATTTGACATGTTTGGTGCAGGCATATGCTCATAGTATAGCTGGCGTCCTGGAAATCTATAACCAGACCGCGCAGCTAAAACGCTTGGTTGTGCTGGCATTATGCTGCTATGCTCTTGCCTGGAGAAACTCAGGCCTTTATGATTAAAGGCAAATATTGTTGTTCCAAAAGATTGCTGGAAAAATTTTTTGCTATTCTTGGAAAACTTTGGTCATGTACTCACAGGAGGGTTGACTACATCTCTGTTGCTAATTGACTGAGTCAACATTCTTATGGTGCCTGTAAATCGTTATCTTCATGTTACCTCCAAATGCTGCTCACTGTTGCTGGCAAAAAAATGCTGACATACTTAAACACTGACGTGCCGGGATGCATAGAACCTGGTTGGAGATTGACCTGTCACTGCTATATAGCCTGCTGGACTGTGATTAAATCTCTTATTATTATTAACATTGGCTATGTTGGTCAATCTGGCTAATTTTTTGGCGTCATGGGCAAGGCGCGTGTTGTTGGTAAGCTTGACGTGTTTAAATTGTTAATGTGTTTTTATGTTAGGTTTGTCAGGTGTTTTGTGCACTTGTCTTGTGAGTTATTTGTTTGTATGTCTCTTTGAATTGTAAAAGACAATAAATAGATTTTTGAAAAAAAAAAAAAGAAAACCCAATCAGCGCAGCCAGCCCATCCACACCAGCCCCCTAACACCACCCCCACCGGAGCCGCCCACACCCCCACATGTCCATCCCCCCCAGAAAAAGAACGCCAAGCAGAAAAGCCCCCACATGCGTACAGTGGACACCGAACATACATACATATATATAAATAAATAATAACAAAAATAAATAAATAAAAATTAAATTAAATAAATAAATAAAAATTCCCCTAAGCAAGAGGAGAAATGCAAGCTGGAAAAACCGGATAGAGCCCAAAACAAAACCTAAGACCTGCACCTCATATATGTATATGCAACTCTCCTCCCCCCCGATATAGGTACCACAAATTACCGGCATCGGAAAAAGCATCGCCAAGGAACAAAAGCATCGAAGCGAAGGCACCGACCGGACCTGAAAATCCCAGAACAACACCCAGCCCCACCCCGAAGTGAATCCAGTCCCGGGCCCTCCAGGGGATCCGAGGCCCCAGGGGCGCCCGACCCCCAGACAGGGGAAGCCCCAGCAAGGCCCCGGCCGGCCGGGGCCAGTGGAGAGGCCGCCAGGAATGAGCCAGCAGCCACCCGAGCATCCGGAGCTCCACTTCAGTGCACTGGCGACCCCGACGCCAGCCAGCCGGAGGAAGAGCAGGACGGGGAATGGGCTCCGCAGTTAGCTGGAGACTTTGAGATGTATTTGGGAGAGGCTGCAGTGCTGAGACCCCAACCTGGGAGAGAAAAAAAAAAAACATTCACAACCTCAATAATGCGTCTTCCTTCCCTAGTGCCCCCACTCGCACTACACAGAAAAAGTAAAAATATAAATAAATAAATAAATAAAAAAATAAATAATAGAAATAAATAAATTAATTAAATAAAAACGCGGACACACATTCACATATAACACTCACATCCAATAATACCAGAACCAAAGACCCGGCGGCACCGGTGGTTGGTCCCGGGACTATCGGATGACCCAATAAGTAAATCCTAAAATCCGAATGGGGAGGGGAGCGGCGACACCGCCACACCAACCCATCTCATCCCTGCTTGGAGCCCGGCCACCCCACGACCGCGACACGGACCGGACCACCCCCAGCAAGAGCCCCCCGGGGACCGGGGCCCACCCATCCCGCGCAGGCCACCCAACCAGAACCGCCCCCCCCAAAAAAAAAACCTTCTTCAACCAGGCACATCATGCCCCTCCTTCCAACCTTCTTTGGGGAGAGCAGAGGTTTACAGCCCCGCCACCAGCAGGCCACCTAGGCCCCGCAGCCAGCCCCAGCCAAAACTACAGACCAGGTGGCTAACTGTTCAGATCAACAGAAGCTGACGTTAAATATAAAAGATATAAGAATTAAAGAAATTCTTATATCAGAATTATTCTGATCAACTTAATAGTAAAAGAAATGATATAAAGGGAATCTGGAATGTTATTAACACTGTCATTGGACGTGGATCTAGTAGACCCCGATCCTCCCTGTGCCTGCTCAAATGTGGTGTTGTTGCATGCTGCTCTCTCAGATGTAATTAAAACTGGGAGTACATTTCAGAGGGGGTGTCCGCACAGTCCACCCCCGCCTCTGGGAGATAGACGGTGCCAGCGCGACCCCCGCTTCCAACAACCCTGAACCCTCAATGTCTGGATGCGAAGAGGGGATGGAGGAGGCCGACCGTGGTGAGGCCTTATAAAATAAGCCCCCCCGTGTGGCCTTGACCCCACCCCCCAGAAAATACCCTGCTATAGATGTGTGTTGTGAAAATGATGTGATGGAAGTGTCTAAACTGCAAAATAAAATTGGGGTGGGGGACATCATTTGAAGGTGGGGACCTCCAGTAACGACCCTCCCAAAAACCTACACGTGTGGCAGTGTGAAGGAGCAGGCATAGGGAGGATATCGGGGATGGGGCGCAAAGGACTGGGGTGCTTGCTGCACTCCCAGGGCGCCAGCTCCCCCGCTGACTCCATTAGGCACCCCCGTTTCCCAAGAGCCCCTCCGGAGAGGGGGGCCCCACCAGTCTAACCACCATACCCCAGGGGCAAGGGACCGGCAGCAGGACCCACCAGCCAGCCGGGCACAGGGCCGACACCTCCACCCTCCCCCCATCCTGTCCAACCACAAAAAAAATCAATAAATAAATGAATAAATAAAAAAAAAATGATGATAATTTTTTCATTTTTTTTTCAAAAGGTTTATTTCAAACCTGCACACATTTTACAATACATATAATGACAAACAATACATATGTATGGCTTGAAAAGGGGATGGAAGAAGCAAAAGCTTATACATGTCCAATCCCCTCCCGCTCATCCCAGGGATACTCCTAAGACCTGCAAACGACTAGACAAAGACACTCATGCATACAAGACAACACACGGGCCCAACGCTCCCCGTCCCTCCAACCCACCCCCCTACACCACACCACCCTCATAGAACATCACTCACTCTCTTCCAGGTATTTTCTCAGGACATCCCGCTTAAATATTTTTTGAAACGGTTTATATTTTCACAACACTTGTGTTCCTCCGCTAAATTATTCCAGAGGCTGACACCACGACTTGAGATAGACATAGATTTTAAGGTAGTTCTTACTTTTGGTTGGTATAATCGATTTTCGCCTCTAAGATTATAAGTGTGAAGTGCCTCCCACTCCTAAAAGAGTTTTAAGAGATTTTCTGGAAGAGAGCCAGTTGATGCTCTGAACATTATTTGCGCAGTTCTTAAGTTTACAAGATCAAACAATTTTAAATTGGAGGATTGAAAAAACAATGCATTTGTGGGATGTAAGTTATTTACTTTATGAACAATTCAAATTGTTCTTTTTTGCAGTGTAACCAGGGGCTGAAGATTGGTCTTAAAATTGTTTCCCCAAACCTCGATACAATAATTCAAATACGACATGACAAGTGAGTGATACACAAGGAACACTGCACTTTGGTTGAGGAAGTGACGTGCTCTGTTCATCACTTCCACATTTTTAGCAACTTTTGTGCGCAAATAATTAATATGAGCTTTCCAGGACAATGTCTCATCTATAATCACACCCAAACAAATATTTTGTTTAACCCTCTCTATACTTATATTATCAATAATAATTTCGATTGGGACATTAGTTTTCCGTTTACCAAATAACATTAGTGTAGTCTTTTTCAAATTTAATGATAATTTATTGTTGTTGAACCATTTCTTTAACTTGTTCATTTCGATTGTTACTTGCGCCAAAAGTTGCTCCAAGTTGTCTCCAGTGCATACAATATTGGTGTCATCTGCGAAAAGTACAAACTTCATAACAGACACATTGCAGATATCACATTGCAAATATGTAGCCCTGCGGTACTCCACACGTTATGCCCCTGAGCCCAGATTTATGTTGTCCAAACTGTACAATTTGCTGTCTATCCTCCAAATAGCTCTGTAACCACTCGTTAGCTAACCCTCTAATGCCATACCTTTCCAGTTTTTTTAATAGTAAACTGTGATCAATGGTGTCGAATGCTTTCTGTAAATCAATAAAAATTCCCAAAACAAATTTACATTTATCAATGCCATTTGTAATGCTTTCAATTAAATCAATTAATGCAAGGGATGTGGATCTATTTTGTCTGAACCCATACTGGCTTTCAGTTAACAATTTGTTTTGTTCTATAAATCTGCGATGCCGACAATCAAACAATTTTTCTAAGATTTTAGAAAACTGTAGCAAGAGTGAAATCGGACGAAAGTTGGTGAAAGTGTTCTTATTTCCAGATTTGAAGAGTGGGATTACTTTAGCATTTTTCATTCTGTTGGGAAATACTCCATTTTGGAAGGATAGATTGCAAATATGTGTAAATGGTTTAATGATTTCTTCTGCCACCCCTCGAACCAATCTCATGTCTATGTCATCTATGTCACGTGACTTTTTGTTTTTACATTTTTTAATTATACTCAAAACCTCTTTTTCATTTGTAGGGGACAGAAACATTGAATTGAAATAATTATTTATTAAATTACTGCACCAATCATCTTCAATTGGAATTTTCCTAGCAAGATCTGGTCCTACATTAACAAAAAAACCATTAAACCTATTTGCAATTTCTTCTTTTTTTGTTATAACTGTGCTGTTCTCCACAATATATTCCGGGTAATATGGTTAACTAGATCCACGTCCAATGACAGTGTTAATAACATTCCAGATTCCCTTTATATCATTTCTTTTCACTATTAAGTTGATCAGAATAATATTGTTTCCTACATTCTCTTTTTATACATGTTAACTTATTCTTATATCTTTTATATTTAACGTCAGCTTCTGTTGATCTTCTTTTGAGAAACTGTTTGTATAAATAGTTTTTCTTTTTACATGCATTTAATAGTCCCTTAGTCATCCATGGTGTTTTTGTCTCACATTTAATCCTAATACTTCTAAAGGGACAGTTTTTATTGTAAAATGAAAGAAATGTATCAAGAAAATAATCATAAGCTGCATTTACATCCGTCTCCTCATAGATGGATTCCCAGTTGTTACAGGCAAGATCATTTTTTAGAGAAACTATAGATTGCTCCGTTACAGTTCTTTTATAAGAAACATAATCCTGTTCTTTGTTTTTATTGTACTCAGTATCATATACCATAAAGACTGGTAAATGATCGCTGATGTCATTAACTAATATTCCTCCAATTACTTTGGTTGCCATTGTATTAATAAATTCATCTGTCAGGCCATGTTTCATTGGATTTAAAATATTAATATTGTAGTTATAGCAAAGTATTAGATCTTTTGTGTCTTTATTGCTAAATAATGTATCCATCCACTCCATAAACAGTTTTATATCAGAACGAGGGACTCTATGAATACAGCTTATGATAAGGTTTTTACTTTTTGGACATGAAATTTCTATGGTTACACATTCAAAAAGTGTCAATGATCTACGGCCGCCGATGGTTTGGATTTTTCCTTTTGCTCCTTGCTTTTCTGTCTAATTGGTTCTTATGGGCTGATTATTGCCGACATTGTGTATGTTGTTACATATTGTTGTGTGTTTGCTTGTCTGTACTGTATATATTTGATCTTTTGCACGGGAGCTGCAATGGAAATTTCGTTGAATTTGTTCAGTGACAATAAATGCCATCTATCTATCTATCTATCATTTCCACCTGTTCCTCTACTATTTAGGTTGTGTGTTTGCTTCCCATCAGCCGGGTTATTCTTGTGTTTTTGAGATACAACCCGGCAATCTGTAGTCTGCCTGTTTCCCCTGATCTTGACCAGTTTCTGCCCTGAGGATTTCAGTTTTTGCCTTGCCCCCGTCTGCTCTGTTTGTCCTGTCTGATCCTGATTCAAACGGCTTCTGAACCTGGAACTGTCGCCTGACTTCGGCCTTGGATTTCCTTCTGGACTCTGTTGCTGCTCTGCGTCTGCTGCACGCTCTCTAGGAACTCTGGGGCGCTCTCTCCCGCAACCGCGTCAAAGCTCCGCAAACGGACTGAACTTTGGAATCAGTCAGTGACTTTGCTCCAAGTCGCATAAGCTCCATGTCCAGTCACTGATCTGTATTCTCCTGCTTCTTGCAGAGATCCCCGCTTCCTCACAGCAGACGAAAGCAGCCCCTCGCCAAGACCTGCTTGTTAAATAAACGCTTTGAACTTTCCCACTGCCTCGTCTCGGCCAATTCTGTCCTGACATTCTGAGATCACTACAAAAAGTTCCTCAACTGACATTGACATATTTTCTAAAATACTACAGTTCATATTTTTGTCAATATATAAAGCTACTCCTCCTCCTCTCTTATGCTTTCGGTTCATAAAAAACATTTCATAACCATCTAATATAAACTCAGACTCTTAATCTCCCCTTAACCAGGTCTCTGAGATGGCAACCATGCTGAATGGTGTTTCAAATTGATTTAAATAATCTTTAATGTTTTTAAAATTTGATTGTAGACTCCTACTATTAAAGTGCACCAAGGATATATTTTGATTGAGTGTATCCTTAAGAGTATTTTCTGTGTAATATAAACAATTTTCCCCTTCCTTTTGGTAAACGTGCATATCTGGGTCAAGGCTGTTCATATCATTTTGGAACTTTTAATCAATATGATCTGAAAAGTTTTTCTGTGCATTTAAATGTTGCCACACACTCATGAACTTAGGTGGCGGTATGCACGCCTTCCCTAGAGCCCGTGGGATCGAAACATTTTGAATTGAAATCAGTGGGAGAGAAGTGTAATAAACTTTTTGGTCCCGGAGAATTAAACTCTCTGTCACTGATTCCAGAATATGCTGGTTGTGTATTCAAATTGTTTTTTTTTAGTTCCTTCTTGGTCAAAATCTGGTCAAAACTCCATCAATGAGCTCCACCAAACAGGAAGTAATGCACAAAGGATCCGTAGATTTCAAATAAAACACATCCATCTAACCCATGATCCTTTTTAACTAGTTCAATTAGTTTCTCCCGTTTGCACCACGCAATGCATTGATCTGAAAATCAACCTCAGACGCAACGACGCAGTGGCGAGGGTTTGATCCGTCAGATGGAGTTAAATCACAAAGAATTCAATGTTGAATCGGGCCGCAGCTAAATGCTAGGCGCATGGGTAGCAGCCAAAACGCTGCAATTTCACATAATCCTGACGAGATCCGAAAAACCGTAGCAAAAAACTAGCAAGCGGGGGTGATCATGTATGTTCATTAATAAAATATTATGTAAATAAACCCTACACTTCGCTATAAATCTAATCAAAACCCATTTAAATGCAGAAACTGGGATTGAAATTATTGATTTTCCCACTAAAAAGTTAGATACAAATTCAGCCATGCTTAGCTTCAAAATGTTAAGCAGTTTCACATTATCTTGAAACATCTTTGCAAGAAACGAACAAGCAAGTGAATATGTAACATTCCTGAGTAAATATATTCTGGTAACAAAACTATACATTTCTCACTAGAAATGTAATCAAAACTCATTTTAATGTAAAAACAAACTCAAGTCATTAATCTTTCCACAAAAAATGAGTAATGTCGCCATATATATATTTTTTTTTTCTTCTCCCAGCTGGAATCTTGAAAGTCACGACTAGATGTAAACAATAGAAAGTGTATAGGCAGAAGAAACGTAACAGTACTAGCTGGCCGGTTATTATTGTACCTCCACTACGTTTTGCAGTGTGGACCAACGTAGTGGGGGTACATTTTCCCATGAGACTGGGTTGGCTGGACTGCCACTACCTCGGGGCCAGAGTGTTTGCCAGTTTTGGGTACTCTATCCAAGCTGAGTTTTGCTGAGTCAAACGGAGTTTTTTTCTACCTGAGCCTAACCTTGGTGTTTTTGTCTTTGCCTCTCAGGAAGTCATCCTGCAAACTGGATATTTTGGACCTTCTCCCCCCTGGAAGGATCATCTGAGCTTCAAACTGAGCTGGTGGTTCAAACTGGAGGTTTGGATCTACTTTCCCCCAAAGGATTGTTTGAGCTTCACACTGAGCAGGGGATTCGTCTCCACAAGAACGTTCATGTACCATAGGTAATCCAAGTGGCAGTCAGCTCCTCCGTTCCTCAAGGAAACACTTTAAGCTGGGTAAACCCTGTCCAAGCCCTCCAACGAGCAAGTCAATTACTGCCAACAACCCACACCAACTTGGATTTAGAGAACAACACCTTTTCTGGCAACGTGAATCCTGTTGCTTTAATTTGCCTTTGCAAGTCAAAGCTCAAATTTCCCACTGAGCCTGAACTAAGCACAGGAACTTCCCTTCACTTTTCAGTCCCTGTTTGCCGGTGTTCAGAGCAGCACTGGACCCATCCCCACCTGTTCTCAATAAACCTGTTCAACCTTCCCCTGTTCTCTCTGTTTGGTTTTCTGCATGTGGGTCAGATCTTTCCATAAAATCATGACAAAAAACAACTTCTTCAAGACTGCCTTTGACTGTTTAAGGTTAGCTGTAAACTGTTTTATTTTCCTTCTCTTTGTTTAATTCATGTAAAGCATTTTGAATTTTCTCTGTACTGAATGGTTCTATATAAATAAACATGCCTTGCCTTAAAACATTGGGTTTGGTTCATTTTTCTTTTTCTCTCTTTCTCCTCCAGTGGACCCTTTCTCTCCTGTCATTTGAATTCTGACCTTTAGATGTTTGTATTCTCTTTTAGTTTCTGGTGTTTCTTTTGAATTTCAGACTGTTGGTATTTTGCTGCAGGTATTTTCACTGCTGCACCATTAACAGCACTGAGTCTACTGGTTGTTTGAAACACAGCAGCCCAGTTTAGAGGCAGCAGACACTCTGACCATATATGAATGATAGAAACGGAGCTGAGTTAAAGTGAAGGTCAGAACCTGGATGAATTAATAAAGTCAGTGAAAGATGTCACCTCCTCCTGTTCCTCCTCTCTGCTCCTCATCTCTAGCCAGGTTATTGGCCAGTGAACTGAAAAGGAGCAGACCCACTTCTAATGTGAATGGTGTTCATGAGAGGAAGATTTTTAAAATAAAGATGAAACAAAGTTAAATCAAAGTCATAATTTCTTCCTGCTTTTCTTCCAGTATTTCTCTTAATGAGGTCCAGCTGCAGTCACTAAGGTTTCTTACTGTTTCTGTCCATCTTTGCTAATCCTTCAAATCCAAAGTTAATATCAGTAACTTCCTCAAGCAGAGCTGAGGCAGCAGCACTATGGGTTTCTATCCTGTAATGACGTCTATCAGTCTGAAGGCGGTCCAGATTCAGCTCATCAGTCCAGAGTTTCTTTCCTATCCACAGTAGTGTCCTTACTGTTGACCCCATTAAAGATGAAGGAACAGAAGCTAGGAACAGGAGGTAGGAGCTCCAATCTCCTGGATTCAGACTCATATTCTGAGTGTTGGGCTGGAACCCTGACCCAGTGGTTCTGTGTGCTTCTTCCTGTCTATCAGGTTCTGAGGTGTTTGATGAACTCAGTATAAATCTGTTCAGGTGGAATTATTTTGTTGCTCTGTAGACACTCAGCAGACAGGGAAAAAGTTAAATGGTTTATTTACAAAGTTTACAGTGAAATGTGAACGGGGTCTTTGCTCGTCAGGCTGGTCACAGGAAGGAAGCAACTAGAGGAGGACAGATCAGTTAGAGTTGGTCCAGGAAACTTGCAGTTGAACGGCTGTTAAAGTTAATACCTGCTCAGAGGGTATTCTGACCGGCAGGGGGGGAACCTTAAGAATCCAGAGGCTGATCGGCAGGCTGAGGCAGAGACGGAGGCAGAGGCGGAGGGCAGACAGGCAGGTTCCAGGCAGCGATTGTTTTCTCCAGGATTTGAGACTGGTATCCAGATAAGTCAGGATCTGAGAGGCATAAGAACACAGGGTCAGACTAGTTCGCCACAAAATCAGAGAGAATCAGATCAGAGTAGCTGGCTCAGGTTTGCTGGTACCATTACTGGCAAACACTCTGGCAGGGAAGTGTCAGCCTCCTCCTCCTTAAGAAGGCCTCATGATGAGCAGATGGGAAACAGGTGAGTAGAAGTCAGCTGACGCCTTCAGGAGGAAGATCTCAGGCCGCCTCTGGTTGAAAAAGTTAGACAAGCCTCCAGATCCCAACATAATTAGCATATGTAACATCTCTTTTGTGTTTGTTTTTTTTTTTTTTTTTACAAACTTTAACTAATTGATTTTCATGTTATTCTTGTTACCTGGTTTTTAAAATCCTACAAAATGTATTTATGTTGTTTTCTCACCAGGTGAAGATAAATGTTAGATCATGAATAAATGTATTTGCAGATATTTTATGTATTTCATGACTAATCAGAGAAAATCCAAATGGATAAGAACCAGAACTGCTGACAGTGTTGGACCTTCCTAGGCTGAGACCAGAACCTCCTCCACCTGCCTTCAAACACTAAATATTAGATCCAAACTAAATACTTTTGTTATTTTAGGGAGACTAATTCTTAAAAGTAGAATTTCTGATGATTAAATATGGATCATTTCTAACATCTGAGTCCAAGAGATGAACAAAGAACCAAGTTCTGGTTCTGATTCTGAGTCAGCAGAATCTGTTTAGAATCAGTTCTTTCTGGTTCTGAAAGGTGAACATGTTCTGGTCTGACGATCTGCTGGTGGAGAGAATCCAGAGCAGAAGATCCAACCTAACTAGAAGCTGTGGAGCAGTGAGATCAGCCTCCAGAACCAGCTGTAGAGCTCTGATTGGACCTCTGGGTTCTGAAGGATGATGATTTGGACCTTTTCCTGGAGAAGAGAAACATTCAGTTATCAAATAATCAGTTTGAGTAGCTCAGCATGTAAGAAGGCTGTTTATCTGAAGGTTGTTGGTTTGAATCCACAACCTTGCTCTCCAGATGTCCAGGCTCTGTTGGAGGTCCATGAGGAAAGATTAATCATCCAGCTGCTCCACCTGCTGTAGGTACAGTGGGTGCTCATGTTGCCGAAATGGACACTTCACTCATAGCTCCCCATGTTTTACGAATTGTGTGAAAAACATGTGACTACTATAGCCACTAGGTGGCAGTCTGAGTCCATTTTGGCGTCCCATGAGTCAGGATTAGATAGCTCAATAAGCAGACTGGAATGAGTGACACTTGTGTGTTCTGATAGAGTAGAGGGTAGGGTGAATGGTCTGCAGTTCAGAAGGTTGAAGGTTCGGTCCCAGCTGTGGCTGAGTTTATTAATGTTGCCTTAAATGTTTTTCTACTTTTTTTTTAATCGCTTGATGGCCTATGATATAAAAGATTGTACAATAACTTATTTAACTTATTTATATTTTTACGGATACTAGCCTATTAGGCTGTTTGACTTTTTATGGCATCTTTCTTTTATTTAGATCAGCTGATGTGCGCTCCACCTTTCCAAGGAATTACATTAGACCATAGGGATTATCATTCTATAGCCTCAATATCTTACTCTGATAATAATAGGCGTATTGTTATACTATTTTTGTTACCGTATTTTCACGACTCACAAGGCGCACAGTACTAAAAGGCGAGTCTCAGTTTTGTGTGCCATTTCTGTATTTAACACACACATAAGGCGCACCGGATTATAGGGCGTGTTTTTTATATACATGTACATGTCCTCTACTACCTTTAAATAGCTCTACTGCATATTTAAAAATAGAGTGGGAACAAAACTGAGTATGACTGTCGCTTTATTCGTATGTATTTATTACAAAGTATTAATCAAACCTGGGAGCTGGCCGTGAGACAAACACATTGCTGATGACAGACGGCTGTGATCTCTACTACACATAACTTAAATCCACGAAACCTGCCGGCCGGGGTCATATGTTGACGCTTTTAGTGCTACGTTATCCTGAACTGCCTGCAGTTTAAATTTACTACAGATAGAAAAACACCATGCCACCCGCAGCGGTGAACCCGGAGGCTTCACCGGCCCAGAGAGGCTGCTGTTGAAGGGCTGCCTTCCACTGGTCGGTGAAACTGTGGTCTCCGTCAACCATCCGCCAACTCCCCACGCCGCTTCGCATGCGGTACTTTTGAAGCGGCGGTTCATACCGATCTAGGCGGTTGAAGTTTTCGCTGTCTGAAAACTCCGGTTAACAGCAAGCACAGCATTCATTTGTTTCACCATGTTTTTCACATGCAGCTGTGAGATGAAGCGCGCATGGAGTCACCGCATTGTGGCGTATGGTGATGCGTGGAAAAAAAACACCTGGTCTCCCTCCACATACACCTGCCTCAGCCAGCTGCGCTTTCATCATCTCCTCATCCAGTAAGCCCTTTTCATTTTGCCTTAATATCATATGTCATCCAAGCGTGTATTGGAGTCTCACAGCCAGCTCCCAGATCAGCTTATACGATTGAGTTTGATGAGCGCTTCAAGCAACAAATTGCTTTCCATCTGACTGCTGCACAGCGTAGTGCATCACATCAGCAAGCGGTCCCTTCGCCCTGCGCCTGGATGCTCAAAATGCGCTCGCCGGGACCTTTTGACTGCGTCTATACTGAGCGCCAACCATTGACTTTGCATGTAAACTTCGCTGTTTCTGCTGCGCCTGCTGCGTCCGGTTCACACCGATGTTGAGAGCTGTACCGCCCAACATCAAAAGCACCTCACAAATGCGCTTTTCTGAAGAATGGTCACCCCATAAACACACTCCTAAAACCTTGTGGACAGCCTCCCAGAAGAGTTGAAGCTGTTCTAGCTGCAAAGGGTGGACCGACGTCATATTGGACCCTATGGATTAGGAACGGATGTCACCTTTACCATATGTGAGTCAAGGCAGGTGAGCAAATACTTTTAAGCAATATAGTGTAAATCCCTGATAATGTAATAGGCTTATTGTTATACCATTATTTTGCTATTATCATTGGTTATTATCATTATTATTATTATCATCATACTAGCTGGTAAAATTTTCAGTTTGATTCGAAAAAGGAATTTCGCGATGCCTTTATACCAACAAGCATGAGGCCCAACCCCCCAGGCTTTTGGGGCACATTATGCAAGAATGCTGCTTGCTGCCCATGATGAATAGTGGCGTTTCTAAGCTGTTGTCAGGGATGGCTGTGATCGACCAAAAGTCAGTGAGCTAATCCGAGTATTCCCATTTTAAATACAGTGAACTGCTATCGCGCGGGGGTTACGTTCCAAAAGAACCCGCGATAGGTGAAATAGAAACCTTTTACAGTTATCATACAATGAAATACTCTATACAACATTGAAATCAACGAACAAAAAGTTTTTACAGGCCCAAGCATTTGTTTAACAAATAAAAGTAAGGTATAAATGTTGTTAACTACTGTACTGTAAAATAATATAGTTATATAAATAATATAAATAAAATAATAAATAAATAATATGCAGGTGTGTGTTGTTGAGAGAAGAACATAGTTATTGGTAGTTGTCGCTCTTTTTTCTTCTGGGCCAAAAGATCCTTATAAACCGACATGCCACCATTGATTATGTTTGATAATAAAGTTTAACAATGCATGATGCAAATCTGTGAAGCAGCGAGACCGTGAAAAGTGAACCGCGTTATAGCGAGGGTTCACTGTAATGTAAACTATAAAGAGTTTCAAATACCTGGGTGTTCACATCAATAATAAACTGGACTGGACTCATAACACTGACACTCTGTATAAAAAGGGCCAGAGCCGCCTCCACCTCCTTAGGAGGCCGAGGGCCACTGGAGTCAGCAGGCCCCTCCTTAAAATCTTTTATGACTCTGTAGTGGCCTCAGCCCTCCTCTATGCTGTTGTCTGCTGGAGCTCCTGGCAGCTCAGAGCGGGACAGAGAGAGACTGAATAAGCTGCTGAGGGAGAGGCCACTTCTGTCCTGAAAAGGAGCTGCCTCAATATATTACTCTGATAATAAAAGGCTTATTGTTATACTATTTTTGTACAATTCATTTTTAATTATTATTATCATTATGTATTAACTGTTTGACATAGAAGTGAGTCTCATTTTTGGAAAGTTTTTTTATACACAAAGTGTTTCCAAAAAATACTTGAGTCAAGCATTTATGTGATATGCAATTGCAATTGCTGTGTTAAAATATACTTGTTAAGTTTTGTTAAAATGCTAACAACTAAAATAGTTAAGTGAGTCAACACACCTGGAAATATGAGGCAAAATCATGTGTCATTTAATTGCTTTTAAAAAAAAATTTACATTTCATTAGTATTGGAATGAAAAAAAAAAAAAGACATCCAGAAATGAATAAAAAAAAACAACTTTTAATCCCAAAAAATTTATGTAATATATTACAACAACATATTTATTGGTCATTGTTTTCATCAAGAGTGAGCACTTTTTTAAGTGGGCTGTAAAAAGAATGATCTGTGAATACGTAGCGATTTTAAAATAATGCAATTGATTAAACTCAATCTGAAAAACAAAAATGAAACACGAAACTTGTGAAAATACAAAATCTGCAAATAAAAACGTGATTTCAGTAGCTCTGGGATCCTCTCTGGGAGAGCGTAGAAAAATCAGTTTGTTGAAGATTGACATAATCAGCCTGATTGGATTATAACACTGTCCCTTCTATAGCCTAGTTTAATCTACGTACCCCTAGGAAACAAACAAACAAAAAAAAAAAGCATTTCTCTGCATTTTAAAAATCGACATTATACCTAAGATTTTTTTTATATCTTGCTTTAATACAAAATAGCAATTAATATTAGTCAATGGGGCAGTTTCCCAGTGATTGAACTGCTGGGTTCCTGAGCAAGACTGTTGCTCTCCAACTGTTTCTCACAAACTGGCTGCCCTATGTTGGGATAGTCAGGACCTTCATTTCACTCCCGAAATTTATAAAGTATAATAAAAGAAAACAAAAATTATCAGTACTGGGTTAACTTATCTTTTCCATTATTAATAGCCATATTTCTCCCCATATTCAGCCACAACTTATTTTAACTTATAGCACAGCTGCAGGTGTGAAACACATAAATGTACATGTCATGTTATAAACAGAGAATTATATAAACACAAATAATCATTCATCCTTACATCTTTAAGTCCTTTATTCACAATCTACACTCACAGTACAGGAGAAGATTCTGCAGATCGGCCAGCTCCTCCATAAACTGCCACATGTCTTCAATCTTTTCAAAAACAAACTTGAAAGGTTCTAAAACCATCTCCCTCTCATGCTCATCAATGGTGAAGTCATCTACTTCACACATTTGTTTGAATAGCTTGACTGCTTCAGCCACATTCTCCTCCCCCATCATCAAAAATGTCAGGCAAATCCACCTTGCCGCTGAAGAGACTTTGGTTTTCTTCCAACCAGCGTGCTGCTTTTCTGCAGTCATGGATCACCTTTTTATCCTGTAGAAAAGAGGAGAGATTGTTATTTTCTAAAAAAAAAAATGAATGCAACAGAATTTACATAAAAAAAAGACTTACCATTTTGACCTTTTCGGTATGGAATAAGTCAGACTGTGTAGTTTAAAGCTGGTCTTGGTCCTAAGGGGAAAATATAAATAAAAATTAATCAGAAAAGTTCCATGTAGTTAATTTACCGTATTTTCACAACTATAAGGTGCATATAAACATCTTTTTTGCCCCTCAAAATAGTGCGGGTGTGCCCTTTGGTGCGCGTATGCTCTCTATGTGTGTTGTTACTTCGCGATCTTTTGAGACCACCTCATTGAGGAGATGATGAAAGAGTGGCTGAGGGGAGGTGAATGTAAGGAGACCAGGTGTTTTTTCCACGCTCATCACCATTGCTGTTAATCTGTGACTCATTGCGTGCCCATCTCGCAGCTGATATGAAAACATGGTGAAACAAATTAACACTGTGAGCTGCTGTTATTCAACCGCCAACATCGGTGTGAACCGACGCATCAGGTGCAGCAGAAGCAGCGAAGCTTTACGCGGTAAAGTCAATGCTTGACGCTGATAGCGCAGCAAAAGATCCCCGCGAGCGCATTTTGAGCAGCAGGTGCAGCGCTCGGGAGCGTTTATAGCCTCTGACGCTCCGCCAACACGCTGCTGCTGCTCGAGATGGAAAAACTGAAGTTTTGCTGCTGGACGCGCGCAGATCAACCAATCAGAGAAGCTGATCTGGGAGCTGACAGCGAGACAGATACATCGCTGATGATACACATATACACATCGCTGTGATCGCTCCTCTGAAACAGTTTATTGACGCCTAAATTAACTTAACCCTGCCGACAGAAAAATGTTCGCTTTTATTATCCAGTTTTAAGGTGGATTTTCTCACTTAAAAACATATTAAACTACTTTATTCCCACTGATCACAGCAAACATAGCTGCAAGGTGTATTTAATACAAAGTATTAATCAAACCTGGGAGCTGGCTGTGAACACAGAACACATAGCGCTCCTGATGACATATGATATTAAGGCAAATGAAAAGGGCTGCATGGATGAGGAGATGATGAAAGCTTGGCTGAGGCAGGTGAATGTAAGGAGACCTTTTTTTTTTCGCATCATCATCACTATTAATCAGTGGCTCCATGGAGTGCCCATCTCACAAGTAAGCCAGATGTGAAAAAGCTTATGTTGCTTCAAATGAACGCTGTGCTGGCCGCCGTTATCCCGGGGTCTGACAAAGGAACTTCAACCGCTAAACATCGGTGTGAACCGGCCGCTCAAAGTAAGGCTGCCGAGCGTGGCGGAGCGATGGATGACAGACTGAGACCACAGTTTCCGCGAAGTAAGTGGAAGGCAGCAGCCGGTTGAGACATTAATCTTGCTGACAGATTCGCGGATGGATTGTTGATGCTTGGACTAATGTGTCTGCTGGCACTGTTGTTCGAAGCTTTCGAAAAATCCTTTCTGGAGGAGCCGCCCCTGCAATTTCGGAAAGTGACTCTTGACAGCTTAAGAAGGGGAAATTGGCACGCCTGATTTAGTGCAGCTATGTTTAATTCAGAAACAGGCAGATGATGACTTTGATGGGTCTTGCATTAATATTTGTAATTAATACATGAATGCAAAGCACAATCATACTCAGTATTTGTTCCCGAAACTACGAAAAGAAAAATGTCTGAAGGACTTCAGTGTTGGGAACAGCAGCCTCTGGGCCTGGTCTCGTCCTCTTCATCGGTTCACCGCGGGCGGCTGGCAGGTGTTTTTTTTCATCTAAATAATCTAAATCTTAGGCACTACGATTTTTACGGAGCTCGGGAGAGCTCACTCTTAAGTTATATTTTTTTCAGGTCGTGATACTTTTGAGCACGCTTTTAATTGAGCCTATCGAATTACCGTAAAACGTGAACACGCTTTCCTTTAATTGAGCCTCCTCGAATTGATTAAACGCGGACTACATTATCATTTAATTGAGCACTCGAATTAATAAAACGTGAGCATCGTTTTATTTTAATTGAGCCCTCGAATTGATAAAACGTTGAACACGCTTTCATTTAATTGAGCACTCGAATTAATAAAACGCGGAGCACATTTTCTTTTAATTGAGTCCTAAATCTCGCTCACATTTAGTCATTTCCGACATGCTTCTCACCGCTGCTGCCTGTCGTAACTTCTGTTACTCAAGCTGTTGAGATTCGGCTATTGTCTGCAACATTACAGTTCAACATTGGTAAGTGATACCGTGGTTAATTAAAGCCTTTTTAGTTTTCATCGGTAGGTGATGACGATAGCGAACTTTTACTCGTTGTAGCAGGGTCACCTGTGGTGTCCCGCCAGCTATGTTCGAGCCGAACGTGCCTGATAGCCTTTAGGGAGCTTCTTGAAATCCCATAGAGGTGTCAGCGAAGAGTTTATATCAGAAACTCGAAAAGCGAAAAGGTAGGCTATGTTTATGTGGGATAGCAAGAATATGTTTAACTTCTCCTACCAGCGTTATTTGTATTCGAAGTCAAACAGGTGGTCTGACTGACATGGGTTAGAAATGCGGCTAACGGGCTGCTAATGTGTTTTGGCTGATGTCATGTCGTTTGCAGTGTTAGCGTAGATCAATGCAACATGTTTATGCCATTACAGTAGCCTATGATAGCCTGACCGGCTGAGTGCATGAACCTCATCCAAAGCCATGCAGAGAGGGGATGCACTGAGACTATATCGGATAACCATTGGAAAGTGCTAATCGCCAGCTGTTATCCAGCATTGTTGATCATCAGTTGAAGCCAAACTTCAGCTGCGCAACTAATTGGTACTCCAGCATTTCCCCCCAGTAACTAGGGTAATATGTGCGCGGGGCAGTCATCGAATAACGAGGATTTTCTCTATGTTCAGGGCGGGGTGTTGTGCGAAAAAGTGAATGTCTGCGAGAATCTGATTACTGGGAAGCGCAGCCCGCTGGCAATGACGTAAACAGCTTCTTTTCTTTGGATTAAGCGGTCATGAGATGCCGTTTTGGTGCGTACCATGAAATTTCATTCAACAAATTTCAGTCGAAGGTACAATAGGCCTATTGCATTATAATATAGGCTAGTAAGTATAATAGGCCTAATTAAAGCTTGAAAACGCATTTGTCACATAACGGCAGTTACGTTGATAGACATGTTTCTATACTCGGTCTGATGACTTTGTGTAGCCCTGACATTTGTTGGAGACTACACTACAATAAATATGATTTACTGGATGGTTTTCAATAAAGATATGACAACTTTTGCAACGATCCTCGTGACTCTGCATTGTGTTTTTTTCTGATCTGGCCGTTGTTAAAGAAAAATGTTAATCTTATGGCGTGTGTAAAAGGTATGTTGAACACTCTCATTTTGACCATATTTCTGAATTTTGAACAAGGCTGTGTTAATGATTAAACTACTAATGGGTAAGTATTCAAAGCACAGGAGGCCTTAAAATGAGTATCTCCTGGGGGGTGAATAAAAGTTGAGCCTCAGGGGAGAGGTCTCCTTGGTTTACAGAAGATCAAAAGTCTTCCAGAATAAACATCTGGGATGCTGTGATACTGAATAAAATGTAGAATGTTAAAACACTAACATTTAGTTTTAAGACATTTTTCTAAGTATTAATATCATGTTTTTTAATTGAAAGTTGTACTATCTGTGTGAATATCAGAATCAAATTGAAATTGTTTGAATGAAAATGTTTTGTTTAGTATTAGAAAATTGCTCAGGATATATGTTGAATGGGGTAATTGAATATGTTAGATTGAATATTATGTTTTATATGTGAGAAAAAGGAATTGTATCTCATGTTCTGTTGATTCTATGTGGTTTAAGGCAGGATTCAATCTTTTGGGGTGAAATGGTGCAGAATAGCAAGATTGAGTTGTGAAGATAACCTTTCCCTGAACCAAAATACTGAATTTAAGTTTGTTCTTGAGATTTATGGCAGGAAATGGGCCCTCAACATTCCACATCGATTCTGTTAAACTTTATCTCATGACAGCCAGATGACCTTAGAATCCGTGGAGGCCCGGCCGTAAATTAGTTTTTCTGAGTGTCCAAGGTAGCTTCCAAGTGGTCAAGCGGAGGCCCTTATACTAAAGGGAAGGACTTATCTACATTATAAAATTTTGTGCACAGGGGCAAAAATTTAGATAGCTGCCACTATTTTGCTTTTGCACCAGCTCTCTCCAAAGACGCGTCTTTGCCTCTTCTTTTCTATTTTTCTTTACCTCAGGTAACTGAATGTATGTTTCTGTTGTTCTGCAGTTTTGTTGTTAATTCATAAGCTGTTTTTTGTTGGATTAAATTCTGTGATTCTGTGACGTCCACATGCCTTGCTGGTTTTCCTTGGGGGCCACACGCAGCTCGCCGAGCGCACCTGGGAGAGGAAGAGAAAAGCCAACCTTTTTCCAAAGTTAACTATTTAGAAGATTTTCTTCCTTAACAGTACGCCACAGGTCAGTATCGTGTGTGTGTTTTCATTTTTGTTCAGAGGTGAAAAAGTTAATTTCTAGAGGAAAGACTACCTCCTGACTAATCAGATTGTAATATCAGCCTGTGTTCAGGGCCTGTTATTGTGCCTACATATTTATTATTGTCTGTGACCTGTTTTCATAAAAAAAAAAAAAGAACATTGGCACAAACCTAGCCTGTGTGTATTTTTTGTATGTCATCGAGTGTATTTAAATGATTTTCAATCAGAAAAAATGTGTGATTAAAATTTCATTAATCGCGAAGTTAACTCAGGCATTGATACGATTAATCGCGATTAAAAATTTAATTCCATTGGACAGCACTAATATATATATATATACAGAAGATAATTCACCCTTATATTTGATCTCTTTCTATTCCTATTTTTTATCTTTATTACATTGTGTAGTTGATGTGTGTATATATATTAGGCTGTCAGTTTTAAAGCGCTATTAACGCTTAACTGCTTTTAGACTATAACGCATATTTTTTTAACGTCAGCATCGCGACATCAAAACAAACGACCGCTCGGGCTTATAATTGTCTTTATTTTTCCGCAGCGCTTCTGTACTGTTTGTTTTTTACCGCACTTTCCGTATTTCAGGAATGCTAAGTTTATGGAGAGTCCAAAGAGTGTAACAGACCAGGCTTTGAATGGGCAAAAATGGCCAGCAGACAAGGTATCCTGAATGATAAGTTTCATTTTAAGTTATGCCAGAAGGCTCTCTTGACAAAACCCAAGTCCTATGTCTATGCAGGCGCCGCTGGAAGCTGTTTCAAGCGAGGGGGGCTGATGGCTGGGTTGGAAAACACATGACGCCATTATGTTGAGGGCTGTGGCTGACGGAACTTTTAACATAATATTGTTGGCCTACATTTGTCGCCAAAAACTGCCATTTAAAATGCAATCGAACAAAGCATGAACATTTTAAACTTTGTTTTCTCTTTTAAATCATTTCAAAAGAACAAACAAAACGGCTCCCCAATCCGAAAGGGATCATAGGAATACTTAGATAAATGGCCATAAATATAAGCCTAAACTGAGCATTGAAAGTCGAAAATAGTCACATTCGACTATGGATGTAGGGGAATGATTTTCATATCTGAAACAAAAAACACTCACAAAAAAAACTAAGAACTTCATATTTTATCACTATTTTGCTTAATACAGACATAAATTTAGTGATATGCATCCCACAACTAGCTTATAAACTTCTTCTTCCGTTGAATCTGGCGTTGCCTCCGAACCACTGGTAACGCGTGGTGTCATCAGTACCGTCAAACTCAAGTCCAATATGTCCTACCTCAAAAATCCACCTTTCGTATTCCATTTCAGAGTTTTTTAAAGTGTTTTAACAGAGGCGTTAGCACCTGCGGCGTGGGAGTAGCTTCAGAAGTGAGTAGCCTAGTTTTTATGAAAAGATTAAAATAATGAATCATTAGTTTATATCTTATACACAGCCGGGATCATTTTAATCCCATATCAAACATAGTCTTTTAAAAAATAAATACATAAATAATTTCATGTTTTTAAGTACAATATTATAAGTTAGCGTCATTCCACAGCCCCTCCGACCATGGGGGGCATATGCTATGACGAGGGAGGCTGCAGCCCCCGCAGCCCCCCCCTCTCCCGTTCACTGCTCGGCCTGGGAATGTTCTCCAGAAGAAAAAAGCGTCTCACTGGCTTAGTGCCACCAAGACAAAGAAATAAACTAAGTCATGTGGAATGTACTGCTGCTGCAGCTCCTGTTCAGACCAAAGGAATATTAAAGCATTTTGAAAATGTTCTACATGTAAAATGTTATGTTACTGAGATGCCTGCAAAGCCCTGTTATTGTAATTTCGTTTGATTTATTTATTATTTTGTGAGTAACTTAATTTCATTTGAATTAAATCTGTATTTTATAACGGAATGTGCACTTTATTTTAACAGTACATCTTTATTTTTGTCCTTTGTTTGAGAAAAAACTTAAGCTTATAGAGTAGTTTGAATTACTGTTTACTGTTCTGTAGTTTTGTAATTTTTTGATGGAATTTTAACGCCTAATTTAAATTTTAGAATTTAAACCAGGATATTTTTATTCTAGTTTCTTAAAAGTGCTTGAAAAATAATGATAATAAAAAAAAATTACTTTTTGTATAAGCATGTGTTTTTACATTTTTGCATAATTGCTTTTTTAAATGGCCAAATAAAATAAATAAAAAAAAAAGATAAAATTTGCGATTAATCTCGAGTTAACTGTTGATAATATGCGATTAATCGCGATTAAAATTTTTAATAGTTTGACAGCACTAATAAATATATATATACATATTTATTTATATTTATCAAGTAATTTCCCTCTGGGATTATTAAGGTATTTCTGATTCTGATTTTCAGTTTGTAAAATCCATCATGAGAGGATTTGGGGCAGGAACATCTCACACACAGCTGGTAGCCGTCTAGTTTCAGGAAGAACACTCCTATTCAACCGGTGAACAGGTTGTGCATGTGGAGTCGATTTAAGATGTTATGAACTAATACTTGGTAACTTTTTACTTTATTAGTTCAT
>JAGKQL010000004.1:27648520-27710622 GCA_018398635.1 Cyprinodon brontotheroides | reverse complement strand
CCCCGGTCAGCCGTCACTAAGTCACCCATCTTAAATGTTTCCTGAGTGAGAACAGGTCTATCGAATTAGATAACAGTGTGGCGCGGTCCGCACCAGCTTCTCATTGGTGCAACCCCTTTACATCAGGAGACACTTAAGATGGACACTGACGCTTTTGTATAGAATGCCCTGGTCAGCCGTCACTACGTCACCCATCCTTGCTGGAGAAAGGTTAGGTTCACACAGCAGCCTAAAGTGACCCAGATCTTTTCCACTGCAACCTGCGTCTGAGCGAGCACAAGAAGCGGCTAGGAACACAACAACCATGGCGGATGATAATGTAGGGGAGCATTTTTTTTTTCTAACCATCTTAAAAAGATTGTGTTTTTAAGTTTGAGAAAGACTGCTAGATGCGAGCTAAACCTTCCCTCCATGTTTACTTCCGTAAACGTGGAGCAAGACGGCTTGTGACGTTATTGAAGTCTCTACTGCGCATGTGGGACGCTTAAACCGTATAAATGGACAAAATTACACATTTGTTTTTTTAATAGACCGATAAATATACATGTGCATCATGAATGGTTGTATATATATCTACATATATATATATATATACAACAAATAATAACCAATAATACAACAACAATATATATATTTAGATATATAGATATATGGATCCTAGTCAGTGAGGCAGAGGGCCACATAGAAAGGCACAGGGCAGAGTAAGGGGGCCGCAGCCGCTGCAGCGAGGGGTTGGGGGATGGCTGCACTGTGTGAGTGTGAGTGTGTTGAGATCACAATGCTGCTCCAGCTGCTGGGCAGAGGCTGAAACTGAGGTGCTAACGGTGATTTTATAAGAAATCAATACAAATGCCAAAATAATAATTAAATCATCATCATAACCGTTATTAAAATAACATAGTTAATTTTTATATGCATTTTTAATATGTGTGTGTAAATATTTAGCAACCGTTATTAAAATAACATAGTTAATTTTTATATAAATTTTATATTAACTTTATATTAATTTTATATTAATTGAGGCAGGACTTCCGGCTGTCACTTTGGAATGTGGGCGTGGTTTTCGTGATTTGATGAAAGGTAGTGTATATTCTTTTTTGATGCGGTCTACCTAGACTGGATCCTTAGAAGTCCGTGAAAATAAGGAGACTGAAAGTGTTTTCGCTGTGAATTCGAACAGGTCTACCCTTCGGCGGGTTTACCGCCGGATGCTCTGTTGCTTAGCAACCGTGGAAGTTGACACACACAGCAGGAAAAGAATGAATACCGAGGTTTTCAAACTGTTTGTTTATTTATTTACATTATAAAGTGAACAAAGACTCACAAGAATCCAGAGTGGAATAAAGGTTCCAACCACCGGGAGCAGGAACAAATAAAATCAAAAGTAATGATAGAAACCTTAGTCAGTGTTGGGCCCTCAGGATTGTGTGCTGAGCTGTGTTAGGGTTTCTCTTACCTTTCCTCCTCAAGTCTCAGCCCAAAAGGAGGCACTCCAGCTGGTTCAATGGACATAATCAGGGAGCAGTATTTAGAGATGGATTTCCTGGGGCCGGCGCCAGTCGGTTAATTTCACACAGTGGTAACTTACCAACTAGCTCGTCTTAAAGTGAACTCTGTGTCTTGGCTCAAGCTCACCTCCTTGTCTTCCTTGTTCCCTAGAGCGCCTTGCGGTTCCAAGCGGTTCTTCTCAGTCCTCCTGGATCCATCCTCCGCTGCTCACCTGCCTGTCCACCCTCTGGAGCTCTCAAGTAGAAACCCGACGCTCAGCCAAACTCAATCTCTGTAGGCTCATCCAATCTCCCCTCCATCTGCTCCCGCTCTCCACTTCGACCCCATAAGGAGTTTTGCATCTTTTCTAGATTAACTCAGTTCCTAACTTTCGAGAATCTAACTGATCTCTCTCTGTGCAGTTCCTGATTAAGCTGCTGTTTTCACAAAGAGATCTTCGATCAAAACTATCTCTCTGTCAAAACTTTTTTCAATAAACTATCTAAGCAGCTTCCAGTTTAGGTATTTGTGTCTGCCAGAGTCAACTCTAGAATCATGTCAGAACGACTGGCCAGCAAGACTCTGCAGCACAATACGAACCGCTCTAATATCTGAACAGGAGTTCTCCTCGTAAACACGATTGACTATCTCTACTATTGCTCAGCAACAAACCTCACTCATGTGCAAACCCTTAGCCAACTGTAAGCTCAAGTACAGAAATTAAGCTCTAAGTGCCGTCTCCTTCTCCTCAATCTCGTACTTACCTGTTGGCTCTGCAGCTTCTTCAGGTCTCCCCATGCCTAGAGCGTTGTTTTGCCCACCGGGAGCCATTCAGCGGCGACCTGAACAAGAGCAAAGGTTTCCTGCTACAGGTGCTCCCTAGTGTTGGGCCGTCCCGCAGTCATTTCGGATGGCGCCAACAAGATCTCCGTCATAATGGCCTGCTCCAGAGACAAGGCTTTAAGGTGGGCAGAAGCAATAATTGATGAATCCCCAACATTGATGAATACTCCTTCAGAGAATTTTTGGATCTATTCAAACAAACATTTTGCCTGCATGTTGGGGAGGAAGCCAGCCAAAAATTATGGACTCTTAACAAGGGGCTCTCATCGGCTGCGGGGGTTAGCCATTGAGTTTCGCACTCTAACCGCCCGACTCCAGGTTGGAGCAGGGCAGCCCTCAAAGGGCGTTCAACATTCCCTTAGTGAAAGGCTTAGGATGAATTAGCCTGCGAGAGGAACCAGAAACCTTAGACCAGTTAATTAATCTAGCCATCGAGATTGACAATAGGCTCAGAAAGGAACGTCAGAGAAATATAAACTTCCCCGCACCAAGCTTTTGCTATGACTCTAGCCCTCCACAGTCTCAGCCTCGGCCACCTTCTCCTGAACAATGCAGATTGGCATGGCTCGGCTCTCTCACCTGAAGAGCATGTGGCCGTTGTCTCCAAAGTGTTGTTTGCTGTTAGTAGCCCACTCTGGTCACTTTATTTCCACCTGTCGGTTAAGCCCAAAGCCTTTGCCGTCAGTAAATCTGGGGGTACTGGCGGGCAAAACCATGATTCAAGACAACCTCAGCTTAACTTTTCACTCATCCATCTGCCTGACCATAAAAAGCCTCCCGTGCTCTCCTAGTGGATTCGCGGTTCTGAACAGAATCATCAGTCCTGATCTCGTTCACCAATATAAGATTCAAGTTCAAAGACTCCCAACTCCTATTTTGTGTCAGCCTTAGATGGCTTTGGCGCTCTCAAGACCATAACTCATCAGACTGTCCCTCTTCAGTTTGTGTCGGCAACCATCACCAAGCAGATTTCATTTTTGGTTTCCCCTAGGAATTCCCCAGTGGTTTTGGGCTACCCTGGCTAATCAGACATAATCCCCAAATAAACTGGCCTCATTATCCAGCATTGAGTCCTGGAGTCCTGAGTGCTCTAATAGCTGTCTCAGCTCAGCACTCCCTCCTCAGAGTTCTTTATCCAATCCCCAGCAACCTCAGCTGACCTCTCTAAGTTCCACCAGGTTTATCATGATCTACAGCAGCGTCTTCAGTAAAGGTAGCCCTCTCGCGCCTCATCGACCATATGATTGTGCCATCCAATCTTCTTCCTGTCCCCTCTTCCCTCGGCCGACTATACAACATCCAGACCTGAGCGTCCAGGCCATGGGAGAACTATATTAACAGTTCTCTTGAAGCAGGTATCATCCCCGCCCTCCTCGACGCCCTCCAGTTGGGCTGGATTCTTCTTTGTTGAGAAAAGATAAGCACTTCCTGCATTGATTTGGCCTGGAAACTAAACTGATCACCATCAAAAAC
Source organism: Cyprinodon brontotheroides (assembly GCA_018398635.1). Classification (NCBI taxonomy): domain Eukaryota; kingdom Metazoa; phylum Chordata; class Actinopteri; order Cyprinodontiformes; family Cyprinodontidae; genus Cyprinodon; species Cyprinodon brontotheroides. The sequence continues at coordinate 27,706,818 of JAGKQL010000004.1, read as the reverse complement.
AATACTTCTTTCCTCTCATATCCGGCCGCTTTTGAACCCCGTAGCTGCGCCACCATTTTCACTTCAAACTCACCGGAATGCTCTGCTACCACCTGGTCCCTAGCTCGGGACCAAAGCGGAACCCGCTTTCAAGACTGCCACATCGGTCATTTTGAATATCTTCGGGTCATGCCTTTGGCCCTTTCTAATGCCCCAGCAGTTTTCTCGCTTTTGCGCCCCTCGTGAATCCATGTCCTGAGGGATCCTTTCTAAACATCTGTTTTGTTCACATAGAATTACATCCCGATCTTTCCAGAGATTTGGAGGAACACAAGACCCACGCCAGACAGGTTCTCCAATCGTTTGCTAGAGAATCGCCTGTATGTTAAGGGGCTCTAAAAGTGTGAATTTCATGTTCCTTCAATCTCTTTTCTTGGTTTTGTTTTTTGAGGGTGGACAGGTGAAGACGGATCCAGCCAAGATCAAGGCAGTGACTGGCCAACCCCTGAAACCAGAAAGCAGCTCCAGCAGTTTCTTGGATTTTCCAACTTCTACAGGAGGTTCATACGAAATCTCAGCGTCATCGTTGCCTCCCCTCTCCGCCCTAACCTCCACCAAGAGACCCTTCATCTGGACCCGCCCAGCGAGAAAAGCCTTCTCTGAGCTCAAGACCCAATTCTCCTAAGGCACCCATTCTTATTCATCCTGATCCCTCGGCTCCAATTTTCATGGAGGTAGATGCATCAGATACTGGTATTTGGGGCTGTACTCTCCCAGCGGTCCCCAGCAGATGGTAGCTCCATCCATGCGCCTTCTTTTCTAAAAAGATTCTCTCCCTCTGAAAGAAATTATAACATTGGAACCAGAGAGCTCTAGCCATCAAACTCTCTCTTGAAGAGTGGAGACACTGGCTAGAAGGCTCAGAACTCCCAGTGGTGGTTTGACTGACCATAAGTATTTGTCCACTACCTCCAAAATGCTAAGAGAGACTGAACTCCCCGGCAATCCCGCTGGACCTTGTTCTTTTCTAGATTCAATCCCAATATCTCCTATCGCCCTGGGTCACCGTAACATTAAACCCTGATGCCCTGTCCAGACAGTTTGCCTCAGATGATTCCTCTAAAACCCCTGAACCCGATCCTTCCACCATCCTGCGTGGTAGGGGGCTATCCTGGGAATCTTGAGAGGGCCATTGAAGCAGCCTTGAAGGCGAGCCCCGATCCTGGGGGGACCTCCCAAGCATTTCTATGTTCCCGCCAGAACCCGCTCACAGGCCATCCAATGGGCTCATTCTTTCACGGTTCTCCTGTCACCCAGGGGCTGCCGTACCATTGGTTTGCTCGCCGCTTATTTCTGGTGGCCTTCCTCAACAAGGATGTGTTGTTAGACCCAGCTCAGCCTCCACATGTGCACGTGGAAAAAATCTTCACCGCCCTCCAGCTGGTCTCCTGCAGCCCTCTCTCAGTCCCTAGTGCGCCCTGGTCAATATATAGCCCTAGACTTTTGTCACTGGTCTTCCTATCTCTAAAAATAAGACAGTCATCCTGACAATCATAGACAGATTTTCCGCGCCTGCCACTAATTCCTCTTAACAAGCTTCCTTCTGCTGCTGAAACTGCTCGCTCCTATTTTTCTTTACATGTATTTAAACTTCCACGGCATCCCCTCAGAGTTCTATCAGACCGAGGGTCCTCAATTTTTTTTCGTGTCTGGAGGGACTTTGCTCTATCCTGGGAGCCAAACCCCGCCTCTCGTCGGGGTTTCATCCCCAAACCAATGGGCAATGTGAGAGGCTGAACCAAGAACTAGAAAAATTGACTCTCGTTGGCGTTTGCGCTAAACAACCCCCTCCTCCTGGAGCGCACATTTGCCTTGGGTTGAACCATGCCCACAACAGTCACACTTCCCGCTGCCTCTGGGTTTTCCCCTTTGAAGCTTCTCTTGGCTATCAGCCATCCCTCATCCCCTCTTTTCTTTCAGACGCTGTCATCCCTCTGTAAAGGACCCACATGGAGGCCTGCCGCCGGATCTGGGACCAGACCAGGGCAGCCCTGAACCGCCGCGGCTGCCCAAAACAAGGGTTGCTGACCGCCAAGCTGTCCCTGCCCCAGTTTATTCTCCTGGACAAAAGGTCACGCTTTCATCAAAGAACTTTTCCTCTTAAGGTGTGCTCGAAAATTGTCTCCCAGGTTTCTAGGCCCTTTTCCCGTCCAAGCCGTCATCAGTCCCTACCACTGTCGCCTGAGGCTCCCTACTCACCTTTCGGGTCCATCCGTCTTTCATGTCTCCCCGTCAAGCCAGTATCTTCCAGCCCTCTGTGTGCCCTCCGCCCAGGCCCCCTCCACCCGCCGGATCGTTGGCGGCCACCCCCTTCACTGTCGCGTCGCATTGTGGATGTCCGTCCCAGGGTCGGGGTTGCCATTTCTGGTTGATTGGGAGGGTTATGTCCCGAGTAGCGTCCTGGGTTCCAGCGCCACTTCATTCTGGATCCCACGCCATCTCCTCGGACATTTGAGCGCCGTTCAAGCTGATCTTCTTCTGCTCGTCCGCCAGGTGGCGTCCCCTTGAGGGGGGCTGTTGGGCCTCAGGATTGTGTGCTGGCGAGCTGTGTTAGGGTTTCTCTTACCTTTCCTCCTCCAGACCTCAGCCCAGAAAGAGTGCCCAGCTGGTTCACTTGGGCGCCAATCGAGGAGCAGTATTTAGAGGAGTGGGATTTCTGGGGCCGGGGCGCCAGTCGGCTGAATTCCACACAGTGGTAACCTACCCAGCTAGCTCTCTTAAACTGAACTCTGTGTCTTAGCTCAAGCTCACCTCCTCGGTGGTCTTCCTTGTTCCTAAAGCCTTGCAGTTCCAAGCGGGTTCTTCTCAGTCCTCCTGGATCCATCCTCGCTGCTCACCTGCCTGTCCACCTCTGGAGCTCTCAAGTCGAGAAACCCGACCTCCAGCCAAAACTCAATCTCTGTGGGCTCATCCAATCTCCTCCATCTGCTCAGCTCTCCCGCCGACCTGCGGGAGTTTGCATCTTTTTTCTAGTTAACTCAGTTCCCAAAGTCGAATCTAACTGATCTCTCTCTGTGCAGTTCTGATTAAGCTGCTGTTTCCTGAGAATCTTAAGCCCGATCCAAAAAACTATCTCTCTGTCAAAACTTTTTCAATAAAACTATCTAAACCGCTTCCAGTTTAGGTGTTGTGTCTCGCCAGAGTCAACTCTAGAATCTATGTCAGAAATATGAAAAGTTTATGAGTCTTAAGTGTTGTAGTTACTTCCTCATAGCGACATTGTTAAGATGGCAGTGAAAAGCCCAAATCTTATAGATTTCAAATGTTTGAAGTCAATTTTAAACGCTCTGTCCAATATGAGCTTGAATCATCACCGGGTCGGCTCCAAAACATATTAAAATTTCAAGAATGCAGTGCGTGAGCATGAAACTATACCCTAACCCGCTTCTAATTATTGTGAAATATTCCCTCCTTATGTTTTCTTTTTATCATTATCAACTTTTTCAGCATTTGATTGCCCCATCCCAACTTTTTGGGAAAACGCGGTTGCTGGTATCAAATTCAATACCAATTATATTTTCCATGAAATAGTCAAATTTGTCATTTCAACATGTCTGTGCCTTATTTTTGCAAAGCAATATGACCTTATATTTGCAGAATATTACATATTTTTTTCCTGATTTGGAGTTGTAGGCTATAGCCTGAAAACAGGACTGGTTGTTTTGTCCGGTCAGCTGTGCTGATAACCAAAATGTTGAAGTAGCATCTGAAGCTATGATTTATTAGTTAATATTCAATGCTAACATTCTTCTTCCATGTTCTGTTCTTTCTCACAGGTGATTCATCTGTGATACCACTAATAATTGATGGTGACTTGGCAGAGTACATTCCTAAATCAGGGGACCGAATAGCTGTGGTGGCCTTTGTAGCGATCCAGCACAGCCAGTAATACAGAAGACCATATACTGACTTCGACTGGCGAAGACTATCAGCACCAGGTGTGAAGCCTTCAAAAATTCAACTTGGATTGGGAATAAGGTGGCAGAAAAAAGAGAAGTAGGATTGAATTACAGGATGGATGGATTTTGATTCTAAGCAACAACAGTATAAGCAGGTGAAGGCCATTAAAGGTGGGAAGGCCAGACTTGTTGACCATTGATAAAAAACCTAACAGTGGAGGAAGTAAGGGTCATGGCGAAAATATTTTTTTTCAGATGGGCATCAAAGAACAAAAAGCTCTCATGTTGCATTCTGAAATTCAGTGCGTCACAGGTGAAGTGGAGATATAAAGCACTATTGAGCAACTGTACAACCTCAGTGGGTGTTGAATACTTTCTGACGTATCTCTACACCAAGTTAAGGGATGTACAGATAAGAAGACATCCATCCCAAAAACCCCTCAAGAGAGCTCAACTTCAGTTGCAGATGTTGCTGAAAGTTCTTTGAAGTCAGGCAGTATTACCAGAACCAGATGACGACTATGTTGTCAACATCTAGATTCTACAGACACAATATTGGACGACACAGTGGTTTGGACTGGCCAGTACATTAGCAGGAAATGTAAAGCTTCCTGTTGCTGTAGTGTCTCTTTGTTGTAGATAATATGACCCCCTGCTGATTCATTCCATTGGCACAGCCTGTCAGTGATCCTAAACCGCCTCTAAGCCAACCATTAGTTACAGGGGTGGAACCCACAGTTGCAGGAATAGGCCTTACTGCACACACTATCTTCAACAGCCGCGAATCCCTTGCCATGTAATTCTGTGTATTCCTCAGTTTTGACCTGACCACTACTGAATCTCCTCCCCAAGACTCTGGATGTTGCAGCCTCCCACAGACTCTTTTCCCTGAGTCAGACAGTGACCATGTGCCTCCAGTGCTAATCATATAATGTAGAGGACACTGTCTCGCTGATCTTATCAAGGCATTTAAAGATCCTCATGTTTTAGAGTCAGAGATCTACATTAAGATGCCATTGCCTAATGGTCAGCTTGAAGAGGGAGAAGGGATAGGATTGCTCTGTGATTGCATCACAGAATTCTGGACAGAGTTCTATGAGAGATACACAATGGGCCGTGATGCCAAAGTGCCTTTTATCAGGCACGATTTTCAAATTGAAGAATGGAAGGCTGTTGCTAGGGTGCTTGTTTTGGGATGGAAACGTGCTGGGTACTTCCCAGTGCAGCTAGCAGCCCCATTCCTGGAGGAGGTGCTGTATGGGTCTGCAGTTAGCAGCTGCAAGGATGGATTTCTACAGTATGTGTCAGATCAGGAGAGACAGATTCTTCTAGGCCTTGGATGACATTGATTCAGTCGAAATGGAGACTCTGCTTGATCCTCCTTGATGTCCATGAGTGTCACCAGAGGGGTGCCCAACAAAAGATAATCTTGTCCCCACTACTTCCACAAATGGGTCATATAGTCCAAGCACCAATGTACATCATTGAATGCTGGCGCCCCCGTAGTTGATACCTTTAGCCCGCACTCCCCGACGATGAGCTGCATAAACTGTTAAAGCAAAAAACAACTTCGAAGGCCGTGAAGGAGCTTCTCCAGTTCCCAGATGTGATGACCGCAAATAATAACATGCAGTTGTCGCCATCTGAAACGTTACATTGTGGAAGCTGACCATCAAACTTTACAAAACTTCCTGAGGTTTTGCACCCGGCTCTCAAAATTTGGTTGGGCATTCCATTAGGTTGAGTTCAATGAAACATCTGATTTTCAGCGCAGGCCTCAGGCTCACACATGTGGGTGCATTCTTAAATTGCCTGTTGAAGTTTACTACAATTACAGACCTCAGGAATGAGGATTTTTAATGAGTGTTAATTGCTGACTAGTTCTGTCTACTTGGGTAATGGATATGAGTGTACATTGTCTCATCAGCGCTACATAATGTCAGTTTGCAGTTCTCAATAGTTTGTGCGACTTTATGAAAAACTGCCATGTCTCTCAAGGTGACAAGGATTGATAAAGAAAGCTGTTCTGATGCCTAAATAGCTCGGGTTATTTATTTGTTAAAAATAATAAAGAAGTAAACATTTTATTTTTGAATGACACATTTGTAAGAAACATTCCTGGATAAAACAGATGTCAGCTTTCTTAGAAGTTCTTGCACAAAGTTGTTTTAAAACGAAGCGGTTGTGAAGATAATACATTACAAGGTTTTTTAGTCTAGCAAAAACAAATCTTATTTTTGACTTTATTATGCCTAAAATATTTTTTTCTGAACCATGTGCAATGTTTTACATATGGGCGAGATGTTTTTTTTCCAATTAAGAACAAACATTTTTAACAAAGGGGTTCTTTTTATATATATAGTATGCCCTGTATTCCCTTGTCATGATGAGGAACTGTTACTTGTTCAACTGAAGAAGCAGTGCGTTTTTAAACAATAAATGTTGTTTTGCCGAGTCATCTTACATTGTACTGTGCTTTTTATTACTGGATTTTGCAAAGCTGGGGATACATTATGTGTTCCAAAATAAAATAGATTCAGATCCTAGGCTAATTTTCTTCAGATTTTGCTGCTTGTAAACACAGGTGAAAGGAGATGTGTTTGTCTCTCTCTACAGCCACCACTACTCAGTGAGTAGTGGGCGAACAAAAGTCCCTCAAAGTAATGTACAATTCCCTGTGTGCCTGTGGACAGTTTGAAGAAACTCAATCCCTCTCCAACATCACATTTTAGCGTAAAAATCAAATATTTTCAGGGGATGCATGGAACAGAACTTAAGAATGTGCAGTTTTCCTTACATACAGCTAAATCGTCTGCATTAACAGGCACGGGAAGATCATCAGCTCCCCACAAATGTGATGCCACATACATCAGATCAGGTATGCCAGACGGCACACTCGCGTTTGTAGAGGGGCGGATGCGATGTGCGTTCCAGATCTTCATGATGCTGTTTAACTCGTCCTGAAAAAAGGAAATATACATAGGTCAGTGATATTTGGAATCCCAAGAAAACCCCGAATGTGTGGATGAAAGAAATGTGCCGTATTTTCACAACTATAAGGCGCACATCAACTATGGAGCTGGGGGAGGGGGGTTTGATTGAAAGAACAAATGTCTCATCATCGGGATTTGCTCCGTGATGAGAGGAAATGATACTTGTTACTAGTTGTTTTAATGGTTATAGAGTCAGATATGTAGCGGTAATGTTTTGATTTATCTAAAAGGTTTTTATCAGTTACTGTGTAAATGGTTTTGGCTGTAATTTAAGGACAGATTCTAAGAAATCTGCAGAGTGTGAGAACTATAAATCTGATAGGAGTTTAATTTTTTATTGTTTTGCACAATATGCTTAACTAAATATTTTTTGTTTTTGAATATTAGAGATTTTGCAGATACATTTTGTAGATACATTGTTTAGATTTACTTATATCTCTCTACCCCTTTTATAGAATAGAAAATCCCTTTATTGTCCCACAATGGGAAAATTTACAGCAGCAGAAAGATTATTGAAAATGGTCACACAAATGAGGACCTTAGAAAAATGTATAAGAATAACATAATAGGGAAGAGTTAAAATATAAAAAATAAAATTCTGTAAAGTGTTTTAACAATATAAAACTGGAGAATTAATAACCAATATGCAGCTATGGACATTTTACAGTAATGGATATTTGAAAATAGCAGCAACATCAGAGATGTGCAGAATGACAGCAACAGGTTATTTAACTGACTAAAGGTTTCTATCATTACATTTGATTTTATTTGTTCCTGCTCCCGGCTGGTTGGAACCTTTATTCCGCTCTGGATTCTTGTGAGTGTAGTCTTTGTTCACTTTAACTTTTAAAAAATAAATAAATAAACAAACAGTTTTGAAAAGCTCGGTTATTCATTCTTTTACCTGCTTTGTGTGTCAACTTTCATGGTTGGCTAAGCAACAAAACATACGGCGGTAAAACCAGCCGAAGGGTAGAACCTGTTAATTTACAGCCAAAACTCTTCCAGTCTCCTCATTTTCAAGGACTTGGAAGGATCCAGTCTAGGTAGACGGCGTCCTGGGAGGATGCAGCCCAGGTTTTTCGAACAGAGCGTCTGATTAAGAACAGGGCTGCCGCACTGGCGTGGCTCAGGGATTACGTCACCGCGGGCGTTGTGCGCGGTGAAATCAGGTTTATTTCGCTTACTTTCTAAAAAAAAACCGGGACGGGGGCGTGAAATACGGATATGTCAGCGGGAAATCGGGCGGACGTTTAGTCACCCTAATATTTTCCCCTCAAAATGTGCGGTGCGCCCCCTATGTGTGTTGTAACTGCCACTTTTGAGACCACCTCAGTGAGGAGATGATGAAAGAGGAGAGTGGCTGAGGGGGGTCTATGTGAAGGGAGACCAGGTGGTTTTTCACTCATCCCCACAATCGCTGTTAAATCTGACTCCATGCGTGCCCATCTCACAGCTGATGTGAAAAACGCTGCTTGCTGCAGCGTGAGATGGAAAAATTGAAGTTTTGCTGCTGGACGCGGCCGCATCAACTTACGTTTTTTCATCTAAAGAATATAAATCTTGCAGCTATATTTGCTGTGATCAGTGGGAGTAAAGTAGTTTTAATATGTATTTAAGATGCGCAGTAAAACAAAATCACTTCGGACGGTGAAAACTTTCCTTTACAAACAATGAAGATGCTCTCTATCTCTAGGCTATTCCGTCCCTCTCTTTATTTATATCAGAGGTTATCTAATATATTACTGTGCATTCATTAGCCTACTTACCTTAATGGGTCCCATGAAACACAGCTGGATTAACGCCTTGTCCAGATAGTCCCCTGTGAAAAGACCTTCATCCTTCAGCTCGCTAAACATCTGGATCCAGTGTTCAATTCCTTGTCTTCTCATCACTCCCCACCAACTTTCTATTCTTTGGTTAGCAGTGCTTTCTCCTGTTAAAAAACTTGATTGTCCTGCTCTATTGTCTTCATCATTCCGTCTCAAGTACACCTGCATGTCTCTCAAGACCACATTCTCGGTTCCCATGTCAGTGCGCAAAAGTCTGGGATAGCCCCCCATCCTTTCTATCGCCTCTGCATAGTAGCCCCCAACCACACATGGATCACTATTTGTAAAGGCGGCCCTGAGCCAAATAATCTTTCTGCTATATCCATCAATGCAACCATTTATGCATATGCCATAAGGCTTGAGCTTGCTTAAAATGAGAGCTCAATTTAGTAAAATGAGCTCACACTATAGTAAAACGAGAGCACTATATAATAAATTGTGCCCTCGTTTTACTATGCTTAAAATGAGAGCTCAATTTAGTAAAATGAGCTCACACTATAGTAAAACGAGAGCACTATATAGTAAATTGTGCACACAATTTAGTAAAACGAGGGCACAATATAGTTAAACGAGCGCACAATGTAGTAAAACGAGCGCACAATGTAGAAAAACGAGCGCACATTCTCTCAACATGCAAAACTTTTTGCGATGACCCCTCTAGGGCTCCGTATATATTATTTGCTGTGATCCAGTGGGAATAAAGTAGTTTTAATATGTTTTAAGTGAGAAAGTCCATCCCACCTGAAAACTTAATCATTGCAGTCAGTTCATCAGGAATATCATCCTGCCTTTGAATACTAGTTCTGTCGGAGGTGCTCAGACCCCCACATACCAGCGATGCACCGACAGTAGGAATCCCTTCAACAGCAACCTCTAGGCCGGGTCACCTCCGGGTTCACGGCGGCTGCTGGCAGGTGTTTTTCATCTAAATAATCTAAACTGCTGGCACCAGGATACGGTTATAAGCGAACATATTCTGTGGGAAGGTTTCAGTATTTAAGTTAATTTATCGTCAATAAACTGTTTTCAGAGAGTGATCACAGCCTGTTTTGGTTAATACTGTAATAAATAAATAAATAAAAGCACAGTCATACTCAGTTTTGCTCACGCTCTATTTTTTAAATATGCAGTAGATGTATTTAAACGTAGTAGAGGACATGTACCTGTATATAAAAAAGCGCCCTATAGTCGTGCGCCTTATGTTTGTGTTAAATACAGAAATGGCACAGATAGCGAGACTGCACCTTTAAGTACGGTCGCCTTATGGCGGTGAAAATGCACGGTACCACACAGACACACACACACATTACCAACCTTGGTGATGTCATCCAGTGTCCTGTTCTTCAGTCTAAAAACTGGAGACACGTCACCTCGTAAGAGAGCCTTGGAGGACTCCGTCCTAATTTAATATGACATATTAAAAAAATCCCCATCAGCTTTCAGCATATGTTCAGTTTCTGCCCATATATATTCTTATTACAGGATATATATATATAGAGGACAGCAGGGACATCTGTTCTGGGAGGAGATGAGCGGCTGAGATCTCGCGAGAGCTGTGGGCGTGTGCGTAAGTAAAAATGGCGACATACAAGTAATTCAAAACAAACAATTCCAGTCCTGGTAAGTAAGCCAATAAATGTAAATAAAACAAAGTAGATTTAAACTTTGACAATTGTACCGTATTTCCGAGGGAACAAACTGGAAGGGAGACCTTGACGAGCCTGGAGAGCTACCTGGGCGAGTGTTTTGACACCATCGTAATAGGGAAGCCTAGGAATCCCGCATCCCCAGTGACGCCTTCTACCAAACGTTGTTGATCTAGTTCAACCAGTGCTGCTTCTACTTCTACATTGTCTCCAGACAGGAGGACCAGCGCAGTTGGCAATCATTAAATGTAGTCAAACAATGCATGAGTGATTTTGGTCTTTGCGATGCATGGCGATCTCTTCATCCTAACAGTAATAAGGAATACACTTTCTTTTCTAATGTCCATCATTCCTACTCTCGTTTGGACTATTTCTTAATCAGCAGCTTCGCTGCTGTCTGATGTCTCAGATGCTGTAATCCATCCTATTATTGCTGTCAGTAATCATGCTCCTGTTACTTTAACCCTAATAAATAAAAAAATAGCCCCACAAAACAAGAGCTGGAGATTAAATACGTCACTGCTTAAAGATGAAGGGGTTTCTCCAAATTTTTCAAAAGGAAAAGAGTGGAGCATCATACTTGGAGTGCAATGATTTACCAGTTTTATCAGCATCTATACTATGGGGCTTAAGGGAAAGCAGTGATGATGAGAGGTAAGAATTACATTTCATTCTCATCTCATAAAAAAAAGTTAGAACAAAAAAAGATTCAGGAATTAGAGGAGAAAAATAAAGTTACTAGAAAGTTCGCTAGATGATTAAAAATGAGGGGATATCCGTAAAATGGAAGCATTAAATAGCATTTTTAATAATAAAGCTCCAGGTCCCGACGGGTTCCCTACTGAGTTCTATAAAGAGTTCAGGAAGTTTCTTAGCTAATCGTTCTAAAGAATGCTGCAGGAGACTCAAGATAACGACTATATTTCCAGTTACAGATTCAATTGGTAATACATGCCACGATCCGGAGGATCTTAACAATGCCTTCCGAGATTTCTATAAATCTTTATACACATCACAGTTAAATCCATCAGATAATGATATCAAGCAATTTCTGGATAAAATAACTCTTCCTAAATTATCAGAGAGTCAAAGAGTGACCCTGGACTCACCGCTGTCTACAACTGAAGTTCGAGGAAGCATTAAAAAGCATGCCAAATAATAAAGCACCAGGTCAAGATACGTTCACTACTGAGTTCTATAAAGAGTTCTGGGACATTCTGGCCCCAACGTTCCACAGAATGCTGCAGGAAACTCTAGATAATGGCAAATTTCCAGTTAATATGAATTCTGCCACCATTAGTCTCCTGCTTAAACCAGGCAAAGATCCTATGTTTCCGACCAGCTATCGTCCCATATCCTTAATTAATGTGGATATTAAAATAATCTGTAAAGCTTTAGCAAAACGATTAGATAAAGTCACTCCTCTCATAATCCACCCAGATCAAACTGGTTTCATTAAAGGAAGGCAGTCAGCTGCTAACACACGCAGACTGCTGAATTTAATAGATTATTCCTACAGCAAAAATCTTAAATCCTATATATTGTCCTTAGATGCAGAAAAAGCATTCGATAGAGCAAAGTGGAACAGAAAGTTTTATTTGCCCCTAGGGGAGCAACATTGCAAATTAACATGTTGCAATGAATGTAGCAAAAAAAAATAAAAAAAAAAAAAAAAAAAAAAAAAAAAAAAAATTATAAAACAGCGCTTTTGACTGAGCATAATGGGACAGTTCTTACACTGCAGCCCAGATTTGAGAAGATCTACAGCAAAAAGCAGGCTCACTACAGCCACTCGAAAAGATGGGAGGATTAAAGTACAAAGAACCTCTCTGTCAGGGAGCTGTTCAATGTTTTCACCCATTTTGCACAGAGGCTTTTTAATGCATAGATTATAGCAAAGTTAAATACTGTTACAAATAAAAAAAACAAAAATGTTTAAAATAACACAGACAACAAAAATCCTCTTCTAATCTACATTATAGAACTATGAAAAAAATACAGTTACACAAAAGTGTTCCACTGTAAAGATAAGTGTAGTTTGTTTTGTTGCAACCTGAAGTGTGAAATAAACTTCAGTGGAGTTTGAAAACAAAATATGTGTATAGGTTTATTATATCTGGTTGAACGCTGTACTGGACCAGTTCATTCTTGTTTTTGTTGTTTTTTGGGGCTAGGATGGGGGGCGATTATTCCTACAGCAAAAATCTTAAATCCTATATATTGTCCTTAGATGCAGAAAAAGCATTCGATAGAGTAAACTGGAAATTTTTATTTGCTACTCTACATAAATTTGGTTTTGGCAATTCCTTTATAAATTGGTTAAAAATATTATACAGCTTCCCAACAGCCTGTGTCAGGAGGACAAATAATCAAACATCTTCCAGCTTTTGTCTCCAGAGGGGCACCAGACAGGGATGCCCACTCTCCCCCTCACTTTTTGCTATTTTTATTGAGCCTCTAGCTGCTACAATCAGACAAACAAATATGATTAAAGGTATAAAAGGCATGAAAATGGAGCATAAAATTAGTCTTTACGCAGATGATGTATTACTTTATCTCCAGCACTCAAACACTTGCCTCTCTCAAGTGATTGGTTTACTAGAATCTTTCTCAAAAGTCTCAGAATACTCTATAAATTGGTCTAAATCTATAGTACTACAAATTAAAACCAAAACATCAAATATTTGAGAATTACTGTGTCATCTAAACTAGCTGAGTTACCAAAACTGAACCACATCCCTCTTTTAAAGAAAATGAAGAGGACCTAGAATGGAAATAAATAAGTCTACCTTATAGATTAGGGGTAGCTCCAATTAAAATGAGGTCTTTTAGGGTAACACCTATTTTCAATGATCCCAAATAAACCATCAACCCGAATGGTTTTAAATCTCCTAAGACTAACCATCTCTAAATTTCTTTGGAAGGACAAAACCCCTCGTATCAACTTAAAAACTACTACAGAAAACTAAAGACAGAGGGACTAGATTTGCACACAACTTCCAACACTACTATTTAGCAAATAGATTACAATACATCTCTAAATGGATAAAACATAATCCCTTAGATGAGCCCTGGATAGACACAGAAGAGGATATATGCAGTAATATAATAATCTCAGATTTGCCGTTTATTAGCTCTAAGATCAAACAGCACCCATGTTTCAAAAATATTAACATCAGCTCTTCCCTGACAGCATGGTGGGAATTTCTAAAAATAACGAAGTCATCACTTATCCTGTGCAGTCGTACACCCATCTGGAATAACCCTGACATTCTACAAAACATTAATGTGATAAACTTTCCGTACTGAAAGAATAAAGGTATTACATATCTGGATAATTTGTTTGAAGGTACAGAGTTTATCACATTTGCTAGATTAAACTTGCAATATGGCATTAACAAAAAATAAATTCTTAGAATATGAGCAAATCAAAGCTATAATTAGAAATAAATTTAAGCATATTGATGGAGGTTTAATAATTCCAACTATAATATCAGAGTTTCTAGAGTTAACCCCCCCCAAACTACTGTCTAAGTTATACAGGACACTGACTAAAATGGATGATACTATCTCTTCCTGTTACTAAATGGGAGGAGGATTTATCAGTCAGCTTTGAACAAAACATCTGGGCTCAGATATGTCTTAGAACTTTTAACATGACTAGAAACCCCAATTTACAATTAATACAATACAAAATCCTCCACAGAGTGCACTATACAGGCAGGTCAAAGATTATTCAAGATGGGTTTTACGTTAATCTAACATCTCCGTCCACAGTGCAATAAGTAAGCAATCAACTTGATAATTATTTTCACGCGCTATGGTTATGCACGCCGGTTCAGAGATTCTGGGTACAGGTATGTAAGGATCTATCACTGTGCCTGGGTTGTAAAACCCAATTTCCCCTTCAGCTCTGCTTTGCTTGGTGACTTTGAGGTAGAGCATGAAAGGGCCTGGTGAAGTCAAGTCCGAAACCGACCCGAAGTCCAAAAGATTGACAGCTTCGTGGGAGCCCGACCCGCTTGGCAGCCCCACATTTTTCAATTGTGCGATTAAGGGCTAATCTCCGCTTCACTTCTGCTTAACATCCCATTTTGCATTCATCAGCGTATAGATCGAACGTTATCACATGCAGGGAGTTCTGTGGTGGCGGACGTGGGCTACTGGCCTGGTAGCTGTGCGCTGCTACTGGGTGGGAGCTATGCGCCGGGGCCGTGAGTTGCTTTGTGCGTGCTGGCGGGTGCTTCTGCTTCTGGCGGGGCTGCCGCGGCAAGCCTGCCTCTTCCGGTGCCGGGTTTCGTGGTTGGCCGTGGGCGCTTGCCAGGTGGGTTGCGTCATCGCGCCATCCGCGTGGGTGGTAGCGCATGTGGACGGGGCCCGTGTGTGTCTGTTGTGGGCTGGTTGTGGGCGTCGGGGGTCCCTGCAATGGCCGGCTCGGGGTGTGGCTTCGCGCGTGTGTGGGGGTGCCAGTGGCGGCGTGAAGTGCGCAAGTGCATCGTCGCGGGGTTTGGGAAGTGGAGAGGGTTGCTCTACCGGTGTTTGGTGTTAGCGGTCAAAAGTCGGCAGCGTGGTCGTCTCCTCCCTCCTCAGCCGCCTGTATGAAGGCGATGCGAGGGCGGGCGGGGTGCGGTAAATTAGATGCTTTCATGCTTCCGGGCGCTTGGCGGGGAGTGGTTGGTTTGGCGCCTGCTGCTTTCTTTTTGCTGCTTTGTGCCGGCTTTCTGGCGGCTGGGGCATGCCTTGCTGCTCTGGCTCTCTGTGTGTGCTCCGAGTGGTAGCCGCTCTGTCCTTTGCTTATCCTTGTGGCTGTGTTTGCTGTGGTCGTGGGGGCGAAGTGGTTTCGCTTGTGTTTTTGGGTGGGGGAATCCGCCTGGGGGCTTGGTTGGTGCCGCCGGTTCGGCCCATGTCGGCCTTCCGGTGTTGTTTCTGTTGGGGCTGCTCGGGCCCCCGCATGCCGGCGGCGCGCTGCCGGGGGGGTTCCTGTTCGGTGGGCTTGCTTGTCTCCTGTGAGGGCAGGCATGTTGACTTTTCTGGGGAGGAGCATCTGGGTGGAGGGGTCCTCGTGGTGTGGCGGTGGGTGTTGGGCACTGGCTTGTTTTGCGGCGTTCTTCTTCAGTGAGGGGGAGATTGGCCCATAATTTTTTCTTTTTGTTTTGTGTGGACAAGGGGCTGTGAAGCTGAGGGTGGGTCGGGGAGCTTGGAGTGGGGCTCAGGATTTGCGCTTTGCTGTGTTGTGTGGCTTTCTTCTTCTTGATTGGTGCTGCTCTCCCAAAGAGGTTGGATGGAGGGGCATGAAGTGCCTGGTTGAAGCTTTTTTTTTTTTTTTTCGAGGGGGCTGCTTGGGGGGTGGTCCAGATAGGTGATGCTTGGGGTGGGGGGGCGGGCTTGAAGCAGGGAAAGAGATGGGTTGGTGTGGCCGGTGTGCTTGCGCCCCTCCCGTCCAGGAGGACCAACCACGGTGTCACCCGAGGGTTTTGGTCCTGGTATTGTGGATGTGAGTGTTATGTGAATGTGTGTCAGCGTTACATATTATTGTTGCCATATTTTATTCAAATATTTTATTTATTTTTTTTTTTCTTCTCTGTGGTACGAAAGGGGCATTAGGGAGGGAAGGCATGATTGAGATGGTGTGTTATTTTTTTATATATATATATTTTTTTATTTATTTATTTACACTTTTCCCTCTCCCAAATACATCTCAGGAGTCACGGAGCCCATTCCCCGATCCCTGCTCCCCCTCCGGCTAACTGGCGTCTGGGCTCACGGTGCACTGGTGGAGCTGGGGGGTGGATGGATGCCCGGGGGGCTGCTGGCTCATTCCTGGTAGCCTTCTCACTGGCCGGCCGCGGCGGGGCTTTGCTGGGGGCTCCTGTCTGGGAGATCGGGTGCCCTTGGGGCCTCGGTCCCCTGGGGCCTGGGACTGGATCCGCTTCGGGGTGGGGCTGGCTGTTGTTGGGCATTTTTCGGTGTCAGTGCGGTGCCTTAAAGCTAAGATGCGGTGTTTTGCTATGCGGTTCTGTAATTCGGTTGGGGGTCTTGGTCTTGGAGTCCTGTTTTTTGGGCTCCGGTTTTCCACTTTCATACTTCTCCGGCTTGTATATTTATTTTAGTGTAATTACTAATTTATTAATTGATTAATTAATTTACCTAATTAATTCTATTTATTTTAAATTTATTTATTTTTCTTTTCTTTCTCTTCCTCCTGCAGGGCGGTTGCGGGCGGGTCGGTGTCTGGTGTCCTTCCCTGTCGCATTGTGGGGGCTCCCTTTTTTGGGGGGTTTGGGCGTGTCTGTTTTCTCGGGGCGGGCGGCCTGCTGGTGGGTTCCGCTGGCGGCGCTGCCGCTGGTGTGTGTGGGGGTCCGGGCGTGCTCCGCTGAGGGTGGTGTTGGGGAGCGGTCTGCGGCGGGCTGGCTGCGCTAGCTCGCTAGCTGAGTATTCGGGTGGGTTTTCCTCCTGGAGCATGGCCGAACTGCTCTATTCAGCGGCCGGGTGGGGCCTACTTGAGAAGGGTCAGAACTGAATTGAAAATACGGCAGCGTGTTAGGGGAGACGCGGGGCCACATTCTTTAATGCTACTTTTAGCTTGAGTCCGGTGGGGAAGCGGCGTGGTTAAGCTCAGCTGGCTTTGTGCTGCCTGGGACTGCTTGCTGGGGGGTGGATTTCTGCGCCGGCTGCGGTCTCTGCTGCTGCTAGCGGTTTCGCCCGGGCGGCACATTCCGAGGCTGATTCTGTGCGGTGTGTTTTAGATCTCCACAGGTTTGGTGGGATCTATATCTGCAGGGTGGGAACTATAAATCTGATAGGAGTAAAGAAATTTTGTTGCTAATATTAGGAATATTAGAGATTTTTACTACATACATTGTTTAGACAACTAACATAATAGGGAAGAGTTCAAAACATAAACAATAAAATACTGTAAAATGTTTTATTAACAATATAAGACTGGAGGATAAATAACCAATATGCAGCCATGGACATTTTTCCAGTAATGGATATTTGAAAATAGCAGCAACATTAGAGATGTTCAAAATTACAGCAGCATGTTTTTTAACTGACAGACATGATTCTAGAGTTGACTCTGGCGCAGACACAAGACGAAACAGGAAGCGGTTTAGAAAGTTCATTAAAAAGTTTTGACAGAGAGATAGTTTTTGGATCGGCGAAGATTCTCAGGAAGCAGCAGCTTAATCAGGAATTGCACAGAGAGAGAGATCAGTTAGATTCGGGCTGGGGAACTGAGTAAACTAGGAAAGATGCAAACTCCTTACAGATCCATGGAGAGCGGAGCAGATGGAGGGGAGGTTGGATGAGCCCACAGAGATTGAGTTTGGCTGAGTGTCGGGTTTCGACTTGAGAGCTCCAGAGGGTGGACAGGCAGGTGAGCAGCGGAGGATGGATCCAGGAGGACTGAGAAGAGAACCGGCTTGGAACTGCAAGGCTTCTAGGGGACAAAGAAGACAAGGAGGTGAGCTTGAGCCAAGACACAGAGTTCAATTTAAGAAGAGCTAGCTGGTAAGTTACCACTGCATGGAAATTAACCGACTGGCGTCCGTCCCAGGAAATCCACTCCTCTAAATACTGCTCCCTGATTGCATCCAATTGGAACCAGCTGGAGGCTCTTCTGGGCTGGAGACTCTGAGGAGGAAAGGTAAGAGAAAACCCCAACACACAGCTCGGAAGCACACAATCCTGAGGGCCCAACACTGACTAAAAGAAGCAAAATCAGCATTACTTTTGATTTTATTTGTTCCTGCTCCTCGATTAGTTTGGAACCTTTATTCACTCTAGTTCTTGTGAGTCTTTGTTTCACTTTATAATAAAAAATGCATAAATAAACAGTTTTGTTGAAAACTTTTGATTTTCATTCTTTTCCTGCTTTGTGTGTCAACTCTCATGGTTTTCTGCTAACAGAGTATATGTGAAACACGCCTGTTCAGAACAGTCCCGCTCTTATTTTCACTGACTTCTAAGGATCCAGTCTAGGGTAGACGCGCATATACACTACCTTTCATCAAATCACGTTAATATAAAATTAATATAAAATTAATATAAAGTTAATATAAAATTTATATAAAATTTATATAAAGTTAATATAAAATTTATATAAAAATTAACTATGTTATTTTAATAACGGTTATGATGATTAAATTATTATTTTTAAGTATTTGTATTGATTTCTTATATAATCACTGTTAGCACTTCAGCCTCTGCCTGCAGCAGCAGCTGGAGCAGCTTTGTGATCTCAACTCACTCACACTCACACCGTGCAGCCATCCCACCAACCCCCACCCCCAACCCCTCGCTGCAGCGGCTGCGGCCCCCTCACTCTGCCCTGTGCCTTTCTATGTGGCCCTCTGCCTCACTGACTAGGATCCATATATCTATATATCTAAATATATATCTAAATATATATATAGATATATATATAGATATAGATATATATCTATATGTAGATATATATACAACCAATCATGATGCACATGTATATTTATCGGTCTATTAAAAAACCAAATGTGTAATTTTGTCCATTCATACGGTTTAAGCGTCCCACATGCGCAGTAGAGACTTCAATAACGTCACAAGCCGTCTTGCTCCACGTTTACGGAAGTAAACATGGAGGGAAGGTTTAGCTTGCATCTAGCAGTCTTTCTCAAACTTAAAAACACAATCTTTTTAAGATGGTTGGAAAGAAAAAAATAAAATGCTCCCCTACATTATCATCCACCATGGTTGTTGTGTTTCTAGCCGCTTCTTGTGCTCGCTCAGACGCAGGTTGCAGTGGAAAAGATCTGGGTCACTTTAGGCTGCTGTGTGAACCCAACCTTTCTCCAGCAAGGATGGGTGACTTAGTGACGGCTGACCAGGGCATTCTATACAAAAGCGTCAGTGTCCGTCTTAAGGGTCTCCTGATGTAAAGGGGTTGCACCAATGAGGAGCTCGGACCGCGCCACACTGTTATCTAATTCGATAGACCTGTTCTCACTCAGGAAACATTTAAGATGGGTGACTTAGTGACGGCTGACCGGGGCATTCTATACAAAGGCGATAGTGTCCGTCTTAAGGGTCTCCTGATGAGGGATTGCACCATGATGGGGTTCGGACCGCGCCACGGTGTTATCTAATTCGATAGACCTGTTCTCACTCAGGAAACATTTAAGATGGGTGACTTAATGACGGCTGACCGGGGCATTCTATACAAAGGCGATAGTGTCCACCAGGAGGAACTCGGACCTTGGGAGGGGGTAAAAAATACACCACTTAGAAAAAGATGAGGGACTCTTTGCGGATTTCCTGACCATGGTCTGAATCAGATTTCTTTTCATACGGAAGAGGATGTGTCAGCGTCTTTATTAGATTTGGGAACAGCGTGGCGTAGCATTATTCAAAAGTCGCGGTATCTGTCTTTGGCACATCCTGATTTGATCAGCTGATAAGGTGGAGCCACAGCGTCACAAAGCAGCGTCACAGCGTCACAAGGCATTAGATGGAGCTGCAAAAAGTGTATTTAAGAACACTTCTTCTGGTCCCTTGACTGAACTGCATCCGGGACGCTGAGGTAAGCGAGATCATGTCTTCACATCCTTCTACCCGTGTTGTATCTGCTGAAATGCATAACCCTGGGTTTGAGCTGTCTCAGGAGGTCAACGCATTATCCCGGAGTAAGTTAAGTACTAGCTAACTGTATTTATAAGCTACAGCATTTTAGCAATGTTTAATATACTTTAAGATACTGAGTTGATGTTCTGCGTATGCAGCGTAATGGATTGTCTCTGTTTTAACACCACAGACTTTCATTGAGTAATGTCATAGAGCATAAAGTTTGCTTTAAGTTGAGGTATAAGTTTTTTGTCAGAAATAACAACTTGTTCTCACTGTAATAAACCCTATTGGTGGGATTATATGATCTGTCTCAGGATAATGACGATATATATTTTAATTTATTTCCTAGAACCCTCTGAAATCAATCTGGATGATTTCATAACGGATCTTGGTAGGATATATTTAAACCTCTTATTCAATTTTATTTCAATATATCGTAAAATACTATTAAATTGTTTTAACCATTTTGTTTTTCTACTTTTTTTTTTTTTTTATTCTTAATCCTTATTAAATCTTGTAGGTTTAATAGATTCTCAATATGGACAGCCCGCTCCTCATTATAACCCAAGAATCTTACCCGGCCATCTCCCTGGTATTCTGCCTCGGGTGAACCCTGACCTGAAGCCGGACCTGAAGCACCTAAAGCCGGACCTGAAACCGGACCTGAAGCAGGACCTGAAACCCGGACAGGACCTGAAACCGGAGCTGAAGCAGGACCTGAAGCAGAAGCAGGACCTGAAGCTGGACCAGAAGCCCGGCTTCAAACCTGGTCAGAAACATTCAACAAACAGGCTGACTCTTTCCAAAGTCAAAAAGAGTTTACTTCCTGAATTTCAACTATCCGTTGAAAAAACATCTACCCTAAAGAAAGAACGACAGGGCATCAACCATCATGACGCATCTGTAATAATAATTTCACCCGATACTTCCCCACGAGCGCTGACCGTCTCCCGCTCTGAAACAACAGCGGTAGCACACGCTGAAGCTGGCCCACCAGACCATCCACTTCCTATCGCTGAAGCTGGAATCAGCACATCAGAGAGGGAAAACCCACTACCTGGTAAGTTAATCATAAGTGTGCCTTTTAACCCTAAAATTCTTAAATTAATACCGATTGTATTTCATGATTTAAAGTTTTAACTTCTCTTCCTCTCTCTCTGTTTTTTTCTCTCTCTATTTTTTCATTCACTGAAGCTGGAATCAGCACATCAGAGAGGGAAAACCCACTACCCCGTAAGTTAATAATAAATGTGCCTTTTAACCCTAATATTCTTAAATCAATACCGATTGTATTTCATGATTTAAAGTTTTAACTTCTCTCTCTGTGTTTTTTCATTCACAGTACCCTCGGCCCCAAGGCGTGCAAGACTCCCCATTAAGAAGAAGAAGAAGAGACCGACCTTTAATAAACTACGATCAATGGTACGAGCCCTCCAGCAAAGCATTACTAGGATTGCCTCCAAGGTGGAGACCGCTAGACGCATGATTACAGGTAGATTTTCTAATTTAAATTTAAATTTATTTTATTTTTTACAATTAGTTTGGGATATAATAAATGTATAAATGACAAAAACCTAATTATGATTTGTCTTCCGTATTACAGAAACTTCATCAACGGTGGAACGGATACCGACCTGTGGGCCGCGTCGATCCGGAGGCTACAGATCAAGATCCAGGGTGCTTCTGAGAACCTGCCACATCCTGATGGATGAACTGTTCAACAACGGAGTTAACTAAGTAATTTGTGACTTCTGTAAAATATGGATAATCAGCAAATGAGAGCTGCTTTGAATGTAATGGTACAGGCTGTTAATGACCTTAAGAATATACCTGTTCAGTATGAATCCGATTTTGTCAATATATATCCACCATCCCCTGAAGAACAAATAAAAGCAGATAGAAATCTGGAGCATTTACTCTCATTAGAACAAGCGATCCAAGAATTAAACGTTTCTGTCCCTCAATCAGTGTTGCAAGAAAATGTGTCCTTAACCCCCCCTAATCCTACAGAGGGTCAGTTTCAGCAGCAAGGAGGGCATATCGATCAGAGGGTTATAGAAAACGTTGAAAGTAATCAAAGTGATTCTTCCAGTAATGTTCTGCAAAATCCCACATCCAGCCTACCTCAACAGCCGAACCTGACTCCTTCCTCCACCGCCCCCATACCTGACCGAATGGTTCAGCCCGACATGAGTCGGGATCAGCAGGTGGTAGACACCCCTGAACAGAGTCAGGTAACCCATGCACCCCATGTTGAACGTGAGCATTTTAATGTTACAGAGATAAGACGTCCTTTCAATGTGATTGCTGCATGCCCCCGTGACGTTCCTAATCTCGCAGAATTCTATACACAGGTACATAACATACTTGTCGAGCTTGCTAACTCTGCTAGACAATCAGCAGCTCGTAACGATATTGTGCAGTTAGAATTAAGCGGGGAGGGATTCTCTCGTCATACGATTGTTCAAGTAAATGATGAACCTGATTCAATTCTGGCGGGGTTTCAGGAATTTTTAGACGAGCTTGTACAGTCCAACACAGAGCTCCCACCAGATAGCAACTTAGAACTAATTCTTCAGGTTGTGAGAAACCCTACAGGCGGTGCAAAGCGTAAAGCTGTAAAAACATTAGACTGTGAGCTGATTCATAAAAAGAAACGTCATTTGTATATCATTGACAATTGTTCTAATCGGCTATGTTTCTCAATCAGTCTAGCACATGTATTTAACCCGTCTTTTACAGACGCAGAAGCCACGCATCAAGCTAGAGAGTGGCAGCTTATGGCAGGTTTGACTGAGCAAACCCCCGTGACTTTCAGCGATGTGCAAAAATTTGAAAAGATAGTGAATAGGAAAATTGTGGTATTCTATAAAAGCGATGGGGAAGCACTGCTTTGTAAATTCGAGACAGACTTTCCAGATCGCTCAAATCCTCTTTTTCTGTTCTTATTCAAAAATCATTATTATGGGGTAAAAAACCTGCTGGGTTTCACCGGCACCAAGTACATCTGCAGTTACTGCTTTACCGGTTACGAAAACATCAGCACACATAACTGCGGGGGTCATTGTTCCGTATGCCACGATCCGGGCTGTACTCTCCAAGAGTCCCGCTCTGTACGCTGCGCAGATTGTAACCGGATCTGTCGTAATTCATTCTGCTTTGTTAAACACAGAGAGCCCAGAGAGAAACCTAAACTCGGGAAGCTTTTAAGTAATTGCCAAACAACAAAATACTGTCCTGCGTGTAAAAAACTACATCATGTATCGGCAGGAGGAGAGAGCAGGGGTCACGTCTGTGTATCAAAATGCACCGTCTGTCATGAGAAAGTGCCTGGTAGCATTGATGTAACGTTAAACGAACATCAGTGCTACATTCAACCTAGCCTTACTGATGGAGAGCTCACTGATAAACTGGTTTTTTACGATTTCGAATGTTTTTTCGATCAGAGCGGGGTGCACATCCCATTTCTTGTCTGTACCAAAACATGGAAAGGTCATCTCTGGCACGCTTACGGACTGAATTGCGTCCGTGAATTTCTGCTTCAGTTCAGAAAACCCCGGTATAGGGGTTACACATTTATCGCTCATAACGCCCGGGGCTATGACTCTTACTTGATTCTCAGGGTGATGGTGGAGATGGGTATTAAACCGCACCTCATCACCCAGGGGAGCAAAATCCTCTGTTTCACAGAACCAGATTACGCTCTGAAATTCATTGACAGCCTTTCATTTCTTGCTATGAAACTGAGTCAAATGCCGAAAGCTTTAGGCTTCACAGATCACAGTAAAGGTTTTTTTCCCCATTTGTTCTCCTCTGAGAACAATTTAAAATATGTCGGCCCGCTCCCTGCCCCCGTCTTCTACGCATTCGAACACATGAACCCTGCAGAGCAGGAACGGTTTAACGTCTGGTACAGCCAGGCGTGCGAGCGATCCTTTGACTTTCAGAAAGAAGCTCTTTATTATTGTCAAAATGATGTTGAGATTCTTTTCATGGGCTGTGTGAAATTCAGGGAAGAGTTCTTTAAAGAGACGAACGTGGATCCTTTAAAATGCATCACAATCGCCGCAGCCTGCATGAAGGTTTTCACATCCAATTTCCTTCCTCCTAATACTCTAGCCATACCCTCGCCGGTGGACTACAGGCGTCAGTGTAAGACATTTTCAAACGCGTCCATTCAGTGGCTAGAATGGTTAGCTCATGATAGGGGAATAGAGATTCAGCATGCGTTAAATGGAGGGGAAAAGAAAATTGGCCCTTATTATGTGGATGGGTACGCAGAAGTGGACGGGGTCAAAACTGTGTTCGAGTTCAACGGGTGTTTTTTTCACGGCTGTCCCACCTGCTTTCTACCTGACCGCACCTGTCCTCTCAGGGGTGTTTGCTTTGAAGCAATCCACTCAGCCACCATCGAGAGAGCCAGGATATTACAGTCAGTTTACAGCGTGCGATTAGAGGTTGTCTGGGAGCACGAATGGGTCCAGCTGAAGGCGTCGCGCTTAGGCGTCAAAAGTTTTCTGGAAGGTTTTAACGCCCCAGAACCTCTCTCACCGCGTGAAGCTTTATACGGTGGCAGGACGTCTGCTCTCAGACTCAGGTACAGTGCAGGAGAAGAGGAAGCGGTGCATTATGTTGATTTTACTTCTCTGTACCCGTACGTGAATTCCAACTTCCCCTACCCCCTAGGTCATCCCAAGATCATTTGCCGGGATTTTGATGATCCCCGCAACTACTACGGGTTAATTAAAGCTACGGTGTATCCTCCCCGCGGTCTGTTTTTTCCTGTTTTACCTTACAGGACATCTGCGGGTAAACTGGTGTTCACTCTCTGCCGTGCATGTGCTGAAATTAACTACCAGGCAGGTTCCTGCACCCACTCTGATGAGGAGAGAGCGCTGAGGGGAGTATGGGTCAGTGTCGAGCTTTGTAAAGCGTTAGAACACGGTTACCGTGTTGCAAAAATCACTGAGGTTTGGCATTTTGAGAAAAAAAGCAGTTCAATTTTTGAACCGTATATTCACAAATTTCTCAAGGGTAAACAGGAAGCTTCAGGCTTCCCTGCTGAAGCAACGGATGAGGAGAGCCGCTTAAAGTATGTAGCAGACTACAAACTTAATCAGGGCATCCAGCTGAACGTGGACAACATCGAGGTGAATCCTGCTAAAAGACAGATGGCTAAACTATGTCTGAACAGTTTTTGGGGGAAATTTGCACAAAGAAATGACCTGTTTCAAACTACCATCGTGTGCAAGGCTGATGAGTTTTTTGACTTTTTGTTCTCAGGTAAATACACAGTCAGCTACTTTCACTTTCTAACCGATAAAATGTGTATGGTTCAGTGGAAATACAACAAGCGCTGCATCTCTCCACCCAACAAGGTAAATAATGTGTTTATCGCAGCGTTCACCACAGCATACGCTCGTCTGAAACTGTACACCTGTCTCGAACAACTTCAGCATCGAGTTTTGTACATAGATACCGACAGCCTCATTTATGTGGTTAAACCGGGTGAGACTCCCTTGGAGCTGGGCAATTATCTGGGTGATTTAACGGATGAGCTGGGAGGTGACACGATTCAGGAATTTGCATCGACAGGACCCAAAAGCTACGCGTATCAGACCAGAAACCGGAAAAAGGTTGTGATGCGCGTTAAAGGCATCACTCAAACTCAGGAATGTAGTGAGAGGGTGAATTTTGATAGTGTGAAAGACCTGGTGGAAGGTTATTTGCAAGGTTCTACAGGGGTCGTTTTAGAAGCTCCACAATGTACCATCAGGCGAGATAAAAGAAGCTTTCAGCTAAAAAATGCCACATTTCAGAAAAAGTTCCGTGTGGTGTATGACAAGAGAAGGCTTTTTCCCGACGGAACAACTCTGCCTTTTGGTTACTAAGTGTTAACTGAAAAAATGTCTCTCTCCTCTGAAACACAGGAGATTGAATTTGACCCAAGATTCAGAACACCCTTTTCATGTATGATTGTAGGCCCTAGTGGATGTGGGAAATCTTTCTTTGTAAAAAATGTTTTGCAGAAATGTAACCATGTCATGGATGTTGTACCAGAAAATATTGTATGGATCTATACTTCTTTTCAAAGTCTGTATGCTGAATTGCAAAAAATGAATAAAAATATTAAATTCATCGAGGGGTTACCTCATTCTTTTGATGATGAAAATCTGTTTCCTCGCGACCAAAATCATTTGGTCATTTTGGACGATGTCATTTTCCAGGCCTCGGAGCATCCAGAAGTGGTCAAGATTTTTACACAATACAGACATCATAGAAATATGAGTGTGATGATGTTGACTCAGAACGTGTTTCACCAAGGGAAGTACAGTCGTACCATCAGCTTGAACAGTAATTATATGGTGTTATTTAAGAACCCCAGAGATAAATTGCAGCTGAATATATTAGCCCGCCAAATATTTCCATCAGAGAAGACTTTTTTTATGGAGAGTTTTGAAGACGCTGCCAGAGAGCCTCACGGCTATTTAATCGTTGATCTGACTCCGACTTGCCCAGATCGTTTCAGACTGAGATCGGGTATGCTCCCCGGTCAGTGGCCTGTTGTGTATCTACCTAAGCCTAATTAATTAATTCATCATGTCAGCCCGCATAAAAAGGAACGCTCCCTTATTCAGAGCTCTGTATCACGCTACTCCACAGAAACGCAAAGACATTCTCGCTCACTGCTCACCCGACTTTCTTAAAGCCTTGTGTGAGATAGCTCTGAATATCTTAAAGGGTAACGTTAAAATATCTCCTTCTCAACATAAAAAATTGCAAAGGCAGAAAAAGATCATTAGGCTGCTGGCTGATAAAAGAACAGGGTTAAAACGCAAGCAGTTGGCTCTGAAAAATCAGACGGGTGGCTTTATTCTCCCCTGCTCAGCGTTGTAGCGCCTTTAATTGGAGAGCTAGTGGGTGGTCTTATCAGGAGATGAGAAAATGTCTCTTAGGACGGCTCAAAAGATGTATCTCGTTTCACCGCATCAATTTAAACGTTTGACCCCGTCAGAGACTTCTATCAGACAGACGGTTGAAGAGGATTTGGATTCCAAAATGAGAGAAATACTGAATGAACCGGGACTAAGTTCTTATGAAAAAAAAAAAAATACGACGCTCTGCTGCAGAGGTATCTGGCTCTGATGAAGCAAGGTCAGCAGGAGGAACCCCGAGTCACACTAACACTGCAGCATAAGCCCATGCCTGAAAATAATGTAGGTGAGGCAAACTCTGGCTCTACACCGTCTACTGCCGGACTGGATGAAACAGCGAGTGAAGTTCTAAAAGCCCTGCCTAACAGAGATTCCAAAAACGCAAAATACATATTGAAAAAGTTATCCGAAAGCGGTGAGAGCTGGACACCCAAAGGCGAATTTGTGTATCGGGATCGTGTGATGGGAGGGTCTCATATACTCGATCTGCTGAAAAATCTTTTGCTCCCGTTTAAGAGGAAGACGCAGACCCCAGATCCTGTAGGGTGGACCCCTTTCCTGACGGCCTTAAAGGAGCTAAACATCCCAGTTTCCTCAGTCAGCAATCCACATGCACGTCAACAATACAGACGTTTGACAGAAACGGCTGTATTGGAGGAGGAGGAGAAGAATGGAGATAAGCCTCTCGCGAGAAGGAAAAAAAAAAAGATCCTTTCACCAAAATTCCTAGGATTAGAGTATGAGGATGAAGTGAACGGACAGGACTCAAATTCGGATAAACAAAGAAGCGGAAGAGTTAAAAACCCCGAATGGCTGAAATACTCACCCTGAAAGTCTATGTAATAAAAAACTTGATAAAAGAATTTGGAATAAAGATACTTTTATTGTTTCAAATTATTCATGCGTACAGTGTTTTTTTTTATCTTACAGTTTGTAGCAATCTTTAAACATTTGTAAAGAACACGTTCCATGATTAAATGAGCACGAGGCCCTCTTTTTAATACATCGCTGATATTTCTTCACAAAATCAAATACCATAACATCATTTTTATAAACATCATCGCCGTAGGTCGCCAATATTTCATGCACCGATAGCCCGCACGCTTTATGACACAGATAATAAACACAGTGATGACCGCACACGAGAGACAGAGTATTTTGAAGTTGACGATTATGATACAATATTTTTGAGGATCTGTCTTTCAGAAATGACACGATGCTTGAGGGATAGAAATCAAAATCTGGAGGGAATCCGTAAGAGTCGAAAAAGGTGGCTTGATTATTTTCTTCCAAAGTCAGAGCTAGCCAGTGTTCTCCAGGCATGTGTGAAGGATGAGTGTTCACGATGAAATAGGCGGGTCCTCTGTACATGCGTTTGAGTAACGGGAGGTGATCCGACGCCCAAACCCCATAAAATAAGTCCCCCAACAGGTGATGCATCAGGCTCTCTAGCTCGTGGTTATTCATGTTTTTAATAAAAATCCACCAAGACCTGCCTTTTTGAATCGATTTCCAATATTGAGTCGTAACACGCGTACACAATCAGAGTGGTTGTATGAGGTAACGGGACCCTGAATCTCATTTCCAGTCTCAAATTACCATTAGATACTGGTGACAGCGCATCAGCATCCTCGCCCGGATTGAGATTAAAGACAAACAGGGAGTAACCGTTGTTGAATTCCTCGCGAGCGATGCTCAGAGGAAGGTCTTTTAAATGACGACCTGTAGCGGTGAACATGTTATAATATTCCCTGACTGAGATACCGTTGTTGAATTGGGGTTGAAACGCCTTGGCTGGGAGCTGTCTGCCATCTTTACAGAGCGCCATATATTCGACATCCATATGCCTAAAGTTGAAAGGTGACAGATCTCTTCTTCCTGTAAAAGCTTCATGGTGAACCATTCCTAAAACAAGATATTTCGGTATGGCTCCCAAAAAGAGGTTCTCCTGAGTACATATCCTAGAATTTTCAGGGATAGAATATGTTTTCACATTCACGCGTGAAAGCGGGTAGAGGGCATTTCCTCTCATCAAAGCTGAGGCATGCCCGAGCCGGATGGCTGGGGATACCATAACTTTTTTCATAAAGAGAGAAGCTCCAAGAATTTTCAATCGAAAGGTTGAATCACGAGCTCCCATGAGAGAGAACGCGTCGCTGGCCCTGATTAATTTAACCCTCATATCTACAGAATTCAAGAGCAGTCTTTCACAGAAAAAAATATCTGCGTGAAGCGGGCCCATCAGATGCAGCTCTCTGGAATTAGTTGTGAAAGAGGCTCTCTGATTCAGTCCTCTGTTCGGACCATTATTCACAACAATCGAGTCTATAGCTCCCGCTGTGTCTTTGTAAAAGAGACCTGCGCTGAATTGACTCTTTAAAGTGTCTTCCGAATAGTTTAGAAGAGTTTCAATCATTGCTCTGTACGGGTGAGTCGCGCTCGACTGTGAAATTAATCTGTCTCCCAGAATAACATCGCATTGACTGAACATCGTATTCAGCGGGTAATTCAGCAGTCCGACAGCCGCGTCGTCTGCCAGGTTGCTTCCATCCGCGTTCGTGATCTTCACACGGACGTGCAGTAAAGTGTCGTTCAAATCCAGGTATTTTTCTCCATCTCCGGGAATAAAAAACTCGATAGGGCCGGTGTCTGTAATCGCTGATACGGGTAATATTTCTGTGTAGACCTTATCTTCGATAGATAGTTGAGTCATGGGTGCTGAAAATAAATCCAGTTCCGCTAGGGTGCATTCTGATGATTTCTGATGTAAAAGAGCCATGATTGAATTTTTATTGAAAAATAATAATAATTCAGCTAAATATATCTTTGCTCGCTGCAGACTTCCTCCCTCTGGCTTTGCTTCTCCCAACTGATTTCTTCTTTTTACGTGACGCGAGTATTTGTGAACGCCAAACACGTTGCCCCGGAGGTCTCTTTCTAGCTCTTCTTGATAGAACCATAACTCCTGACCCCTCTTGGTTATTCACACCCTGATGCGAGCCTGATATTTTCGTCATAGCTTTACCTATGACATCCGAGGCGATGTTTGTGGCAGCCTTTTTCAGATGAGGTTTAACAATTGCAAAGCCGGATTTAACTAAAGGTGACACAAAACGAAATAACCTTGAAAACAGAGACCCTATCCCCCGACCGTACATAACGGGGGCACCATAGAAACCGGGTAATGCGCCCCCTACTTGATTCTGGTAATAGGAGACAAAACGGTGCGGGTCATCTCTCAGATTTATCTGACTCATGTTTTCTCGGTTTTTACTACCTTTTTGTTTTTTCTTCCCAACTTTTAGCATGAAGCAACGTGGCAGGTGTGACCGGTTGCACAGCTATGAATGATTCCAACCGCAATCACACGTTTTTATAAGTACATTCTGTTTCATCTGAAGGCTCGTTGTGAGGTCACAGGTCTGAAATGCAGTTTCACGATGCACTTTCCGTATGTAAATTTCACCGGGGTGTTCTGGTCAGTTTTAATTTCTACTTGTATATTTTCAATATGTTTCTTGGCAACTGGGAGATAGTAGGGATTATGAAAGGTCTGCGTGATAACATCTCCAAACACCCCCTCCACCTGAACCGTACGCAAGAGGGGTGCGTAAGCATCCCCCACCATCTGCGGGGCAACAACGTCGCTGTAAAAATAGAGGTGGTAGAAACCGGCCTTAAAATCTATAGGATGCGGGGCATGCCAGTGGTCAAATTTAATCCATTTTCCTGGTTCCATGCCGAACATGTAGGCTAGTGGAGCGTGAAAACGTAGATGGTACTGAGCTCCGGCCTGGTAGGTGAGTAGGTTTGCGAGCCGGTTAACCCTGAAATAAATGTCTGAATCTATCTTTCTCAGATGGGCTTCAATCTCTGTTATAAGCTGTTTCAAATTATTGTAGTATCCGTTTCCAATCTTTACGCGTTGGACATTTTCCTCTTCCACTTTCCGCCATTCAAAGTAGGCTTTTTCCGCAGGGACGTTATGCCACGTGTGTGGATAAGAAACCTCTGTCAAAGCCACTTGCCACTGACCTTGTAGGTTAATATGCTCGGCTAAATCCACGCGGAAACTCGATATGTTATTATCCTTAAACACGTTGAGACTAGCGTTGGAGGGTAGCGTCAGATAAAATCCCTCATCCTCAGTTATGCGATCCATGTTGCATTGTCAGCCGTCGGTGAGCAGCGTTCTCTTTTATACATCTCGCAGGTCATCGGCTCTCACCCAGCTGTTGAATTTCTCCGGCCAATTTTTCCAACGTACTAAGACCTGTTGGACTCCCCGCACGGTGCGCTTCTTTAATATCTCTCCCACTTGATACATTTTGTTTTTTGACATTTTTACTTTTTGAAGCTCCTCTGCGTAAAAAGAACCTCGAACCTGCTCTCCGTCTAAATCTTCCAGTTTGAATACCGGAGGAGATCGCTGTACCGTTTCTGTAACTTTAAAGATTTCATCCGTGAAACTCTGTTCATATTTCTTATCAAACACTCCACGCACCTTGGAGATTCTGACGTGGTCACCTTGCTTAAATGCTATCTTGCGTTTTGTGCATCGTTTAGAATTAGTCCCGTAAAGGTTCTGAAACACCTGAAAAGCGTTATCGGCGGTGACCTCCATAGGTGTCATTTTAATACTTGAATGATAGCTGTGGTTGTAACTTTTGACTAGGTCTTGAAGCACATCTAGATATCGGAGAGTGTTGTTTGCGGTGAAATACCTCCACATTCTTGATTTTAACGTACGGTTAAACCTCTCAACCACCGAAGCTTTTATTTCACTAGCCGTGGAAAAATGTTCAATACCGTTTTTGTCCATCAGAGCTTTGAATGATTTGTTAAAAAATTCTTTGCCGTCGTCAGTCTGAAGTTTCTTTGGAATCTGACTCTCTTCTAAAATGGATTGAAAAGCTTTTACGACATCGGAAGCAGTTTTCCTTTTTAAAACCCTGACATAGGCTCTTTTGGAGAATACGTCGATGACGGTTAATAAATAATTGTAGCCATCATTTTTTTCGGATAAGCTCTGCATATCACAAAGATCTGCTTGGAACTGCTTTAAAGGCCTGGTGACAAACACTCTATTTCTCGGAAATGTTATTCTTGCCGGTTTATGCAAAGAATAAGCATCCTGTTGTGATAAAAAGTCCTGCACCTTTTCAACCGGTATCCTCTTCCCCATTTCACTTTCCACAGCTTTGTGCAGCCTATTTACTCCACCAAAACTCCCTGGGTGGGCAGGCATGTAATATACCCGTTTCATTAATTTCTTTTCAGCCATACCTTCCCACACACACTTAGTGATGCTTAATGAAAGAAAGGATGAATACGATAGGATTTTATAATTTTTTTTTTTTATTAACAATGTTAGAAAAGTAAAACACTGACATGAAAATACATTCATTATATCATAAGCTAATGTAGAAACTACTCATCCAATAGATAAAAAACATGAAAATACAATCATTATATCATAAGCTAATGTAGAAACTACTCATAATAGATAAAAAACACGAAAATACAATATATCATAAGCTAATGTAGAAACTACTCATTTAATAGATAAAAGACATGAAAAAGAAAATGACTGCATGCTCTTATATATCAATACCCCCGCCAGTACTGCGTGGCGGCTTCAAGCTGATTTTTTATGTCGGGGCCTTGTTCATCCAGCTGATCCTGTAGATCATTGAGGGGGTCAGACACCTGGTTGACCAACGTCAATTCATACAAATAAGCTTGTGCTACAGCACTGACCATGCTACTGTCTTGATGGATGTTGCGAGCGGCTAAAAACTGCTGAATGGCATCAATGAACCTTGCATTGTAAAGTACTTGCATTACATGAGAGTAATTGCTTTCAAAGTACCTGTCCTCAAGCTCGTATGCACACTGATGCTCTCTCACACTCGGACGGTTATGGGAACATCCGTAGCATGAGTCCTGAATATACTTGTTGATCGCAGCGCTCAGCAGATAATGCACTACAGTTTTCACAGCTTTGATGAAGCCGAACCGTATCCAGCCGTCGTATTCATCCTGTCCGGTCTCACCCTCTCCTTGGCTCGTCGGAATCTGCGAATCAAGGGGTTGAGAAAAGTCCGGGGAGGGAGGATCTCCTTGGCCGGGGGGAAGCTGTGAGTCCTCGGATTGGGAAGGCTCCGGGGAGGGTGGAAACTGTGAATCTTCGTCCTGGATCACCGGGTTAGGTGGGAAGGGGAAGGGAAACTTGCCATCTTTGCAGTCCTTAGCCCGTAATACAAAGCGCTCAGGGCTGAGTTTCATACCGGGGGGACAAGACCAGTCGGATATGCGTTTCATCGCTGCGGCGTACAAATCCTCACTCCCGCTGTCGCTTTGGGAAGAGGAATCAAGAGCCGGCTGGGGTGATGGTGAAGGAGGGTGGTACGGTCCCGGGAAGAATTTGTCGCTGTCCGGGGACCCATGCTGCGGCGATGTTGAAGCGGTTGAAGAAGGCGATGGTGGAGCAGGAGAGCTATCCACAATGCAGGACGACGTACCGCAGCCCACGTCCTTCCTCATGGTTTCAGATGTTAGAAGTCTGTTCAACGAAGTTGCACGGAGTACTGATCAGCCCGCTTGGTTGCTCGTCTTATACTGGGTAGGGCGTGGTTAATGTTGAAGGGGTGGCATCGGCTGCTGTGAGGGGGTGGGTCTACAAAGAAAGCGCTTTCTTGACTCCCAGAATGTCTTTCCAGTTGCGACACTCGCGAAACAGCGTAGAAATTCGATCCGCTATTCCTGACATCTTATCAAGCCACGCATCAAAAGGAATGGCTAACAATGTCCTGAACACACCGCACTCAGTATTATAATACTCAAGCATAAAAATAATTGATTCATCTTGAGCCTTTCTGAGACTTGCGCGAAAAAACCATCGACCTGTAACCCCCCTCTTTGACTGCCAAGTAGCTGAGAAGATCCTACTTCCTGATTCTATGTCAGTTTCGTGCAGGAGGGGTTGCTCCAGCTTGTTGCGCTTAGCATCGGGTGTATCCGTGATTCCGTCCTCTGCTCCTTGGCTAACAACAGGGCCTGCTACATTCAGGTCCTCGCGGTCTAGTCTACGGAGCATGATGAGTTTCAGAACAGCCCAGTCGTTTGATGATAAGACACCCATTGAGTGGATAGTCTGCAGCTTCTCAGCTTCTTCACCCCGCTGATAGAGACACAGATCCCCAGTTTCGTACTTGAAAACATACCCCCATTTACCGCTGGCACCATAGGGTTCCAGAGACCATTCTTCTTGCAGAGCGTGGGTCGGAGGCATCTGAGTTCTGCATACAAAAAGTGTACCCTTGCGGGGGGTCTGCAGAGCACGCCAAAAATTGGTCTGATCGCTGAAGATCGTGACTGGTGTCTCAGAAATGATAGCGCGAAGCCTGTTTCTTACTGGAGCCATGTTGGAAAGGATTCAATGACTATGCAGGTCGGAGGAAGGGTCTTATACGTTAAGAGAAGCGGAAGTGGGGGATGGGCAAGTGGACGGAAGTGGGGGATGGGCTGATGTGGGGGATGGGCAAGTGGACGGAAGTGGGGGATGGGATAGGGCGGGACTTACGGCTGTTTTATTATTCATAACCATTATTAAAATAACAGTTCATTTTTATATCAATTTTATATTAATTTTATATTAATTTTATATTAATTTTATATTAACTTTATATTATATTAACTTTATATTAACTTTATATTAATTTTATATTAATTGAGGCGGGACTTCCGGTGATTAAAGAGGGAGTGTCCTTTCTTTAACTTACAATAGAAAGTCTTTCTCTGTGTTTGTCTTTCCACACCGCCTGCAGGATTATGTTGGAAAAGAGGAGGATTTCACTGACCAGCAGCTTTGTGAACAGGAGAGGAATTCGAGTTTAGACCAAGAGGAACCAGAAGCTCTACAGATAAAAGAAGAGCATCAAGAACCAGAACATCCCTGGACAAAAGAGGAAACCATGAACCATGAAGAGCAGCAACGTTTCCCATGTTTGACATGTGGAAAAACCTTTCTAAATACAGAACATTTAATGGTTCACTTTATGAATGTCTGTCCTGTGGAAAAAAAATTCACAAAGAAATCTGATCTTGATAGACACATGAGAATTCACACAGGTGAGAAACATTTTGAATGTCTGTCCTGTGGAAGAAGCTTCTCTCAGAAATCTGATCTTGATAGACACATCCCAATTCACACAGGCGAGAAGCCTTTTCCCTGCATGATTTCTAACAAGAATTTTGCTGTAAAAAATAGTTTGACTAAACATGTGAGAATTCACACATGTGAGAAACCTTTTTGCTGCACGATTTGTGGCAATAGTTTTACTCTAAAACATTATTTGATAAACTATATGAGAATTAAGATTAATTAAATATACAAGTATGTGGCTCTAGCAAAAAAAAAAAAGAAAGAAAAAAGAAGAAAAAAAAAACCTATGTATACATATGGGTAATTAGAATTTGTTTTCTACTTCTTCTGGAATGGTTAATTATACTCATTTCTTTCTAGAAATACTGTCTTCCTGTATTATGAAATTTAGGCAGGATCGGAATGAGCAATAAAGATGCACACACAGAACACGCACACTGTTTCTGCTAGAATTAAAATGTGTCGTTTTATTCCCCCACAGAAAACAGCAAAGCAAGCACATCAATCAAGGCACGGTGCTGAATACAAATTATATTGTTCAAATATAATTTATATTGTCCCCCTACCGTGACACAAGGATTGGAGGGCCGGTCGATCCTGGCAGGGCAGCAACCCACACAGCTATAAAGCTGTTCATTAACCTTTAAGAAGCCTGTCTGAATCCGTCTGGAGGCTGGGCAAAGTGTCTCTTTATGGAAATCAAAATATGCTCACCCTGATATATATACCTATTCTTTTTTTTATTTATTTTTTACATGTATTTATTACAGGAACAAAGCATAATTGTAGCATTTCTGTAAAAAAAGAGTGCCAACTTTTCACCTACAGTTCCCACATTTTTTTAAGAATACGGACGTTTGGTCACCCTACACTAACGGCATAATTTTTCATCACTAATCAGTTCCAGAAACCCTGAACTTCAACGCCCACAGATCCTGAGGAGGCAGCCTGTTTATCTGGGACTAATTACCAAAACTTTTCACATCAGAGGAAGAAAAAATACATTAGAGACACTAACAAGAAACAGGACAGAAAAGATTGGAGATAGAAATGTTCAAACTTCTACTTATGGTGAGACTTGAAGAGATGAAAAAAGAACCAGAACAGAACTGCTTTCACTTTCACTTTTATTTTTAGCAAATGATCAAACATTAAACAACAAAACATCAAGACAAAAACAAAACCAACAATTTACCAAAAAGAATAGGCTGAAGCAAAACTTATTACTTGCCTATGTCATGTTTGGCTTAAGGGAATAGTACACCCAAAACATGATTAGCCTTCATTTTCTACTCACCCCATGCTGAACAACACTCACGCATTCAGTTGATATCTCCAAATGCATCTGGAAGTCTGGGAGGCTTCTTGCTGTCTCTGCTGACATTCAAATAATGGAGGGTCTATGGTGCCTTGAGACAGAAAGGTCCATAGGAATCCACAAAACGTGTCAATATTCCTCCATACTGCTCTTCAATGTATTCCAAGTGTCCTGAGTGGGTAGCATCCAGAATTTACTCGAAACAAAGTCATTTAGAATGTTTTGGGGCATAAGCAGTAGTGTATAGGATTTCCTAATGGCGCGAAATCTCTCTCAGCCCTCCCGGCCCTTCTGAGCCGGCCAGACCAAACCAAGCATTCAGCTCGGCAAAGAACTCATGCTCTTCCTCAACACTGAAGTCCTCAGACATTTTTCTTTCGTTGTTTCTTTCTTTGCACAGGTAAGCAGCACATTTCTTCTTCTAACGCTTGCATTATTGGCAGAGCAGGCGGCTGAATCGCGCACTTTCATCTGGTTTGGTCTGCCCGGCTGGCTCAAAAGCGTCGTGAGCAGCGCATGGCGCTTTCAGGAAATCCTATACACTACTGTTTATGCTCTAAAAACATTCTAAATGACTTACGTTTGAAGTAAATTCTGGATGCTACCCACTCCAGGACACTTGGAATACATTGGGCCGAGGCAGTATGGAGGGAATATTGACCGTTTTTTGTGGACTTTTATGGACGCTACACCATAGGTCACCATAGACCTCCATTATTTGAATGTCAGCAGGCTGGCGCTCCCAGGTTGCAGGAGGGACTGAGATATCAAAAATACTGCAGATGCCATCTTCAATCTGAGTGTTGCATTGGCGGAATATTATATTCTCTTGCACGATTCTAACCACATGCAGAACACACTGAGGCTGGAGAAAAGTTCAAAGATTTATTTAAATGATTCTGTACAAAGAATAAACAGATCCAGGGGTTATTCAGATCCAGGACTGGTCACTAGTGGGTTCACTGCAGAGGGGGATAGAGGAGTTAGTGGATGTCCAGGTAATTTGCAGGATGTGAGTGAGCAGGACAGTACCTGTTCAGTAGTTTGAGCTGAGTGGCAGAGGGGGGGAACCAAGAGGGTCCAGAGGCTGTTAGGCAGGCTGAGAGCTTGGCCGGGAGGCAGAGTTAGGTCTGGCGTTTGCAGATCACAGATTTGAGTTTCCTTCCAGAGAGCTGGCAGGCAGGTCTTTGACAGGAAGTATTCTCCAGGGTTCTTCAGAGATCAGACGGACAGATTCAGAGAAACTCTTCTGGGTTTCTGGTTTCGGGCAGGTTCAATCTAGGAAGCAGAGAGGAGAAAACAGATCAGGTTCAGGTTTTCAGGGGGTCAGAGGTTCAGACAGGCAGGTTGGCTCAGGCTTGCTAACCATAACTGGCAAACACTCTGGCACTGGGGGAGACGTCCTCTGCCTCCTTAAATACAGATCTCCTGATGAGCAGATGAGCGACAGGTGGTTGCAATCAGCTCTGGCTCCAGGTGATCTAGTACGCCCTCTGGTGGAGAAAGTGGACAGACCTCCAGATCCCAACAGCCTACCCTGTTTTATACTTACAACCTTTACAAAATACCAGGTTCTTTACTGCGTATGTACATATTCAAATATACATAACATAGGTTTTTATCATTTTACATTTTAAAGCCCTTTTAAAATTCATCAAAAAAGGACATAACTTTAAATCATCATTCAATTAATTCCACATTTTCACACCAATAACTGAAACACATCTAGACTTTATCTGCCTCTTCTCTTTTGCACATTAAAATATAAACAAACCTCGCAAATTATATTTATTCTCTCTTAACTTAAACAATTTCTGAATACCAGAAGGAAGACTTTTGTTCACTGCTTTATGCATCATTTCCAGTATTTTTATATAAACAATGGCCCCATTTACACTACCATTGAAAAACCGATCCATGCCGAGACCGGTCCTAGCTCGGATCAGTTAACCAGGCCGAGCTTGGTTCTAACGGCTGTTACACATCACGCTTGGTTCCTCGACTCCTCGCCTCCTTTTGATGATCTGTGGTATTACTGCCTGTATTAAAGGAGGAAATCAAGCAGTTGGTGGCTGGTAAAGCACCAAAAGTTGTTTGCCAAACGCCATAAAAAAAAGTTATGCTTGATTATTATTGATTGTTATTGATGTACTCCGGTGTTATTATTTGAAAATACCATTATTTAAAATATTTGCGTGGAGAAGATTTTGATTGTTGTTTATAGTTGAAGAAGAAGTTGTTCTTCTTCTGTTTCTGGAGGGCCATTACGCCAGCTACTGGAATGGAGTGTGAATGGGGATGTGCAGCCAGGCGGAGATGACGCTCGTTCTGCTCATGCGCTCTTGTTATCAGAGAACCAAGCCAGGGAAAAACAGAGCCAAGCCCCCCCCTGGAACTGGTCTGCAGTTATCTCGGTTGGGTTGTGTCTGGCTTCGGTTCAGTTCAGTTTGCTTTCCATTTACACATGATAGGTTATCTCAGTTACTGAGCTCGGACTGGTCTCGGCACAGTTTTTCAAGGGTATTGTAAATGGGGTAAATGTCTTTAAAATATAATGTATTGTGTAACCTATATAAAATAATCACCCGCATTTTATTTTGGCGGGTCAAACAGGAAAGCACACTTTAAGTTCTTGGTCGAAGGTGAACTCGGATCTCCTCCGTTGCTCTTGCTGCTGTTGCTGTGGCTAGCTGCTCATGTTGGCGTTTTCCTGAATCGCCGAAGAATACTGTGAAATCGACTCAAATTAAAACAGCCGAAGCATTACACGTAGTGCGCTGTGACAACCAGTCGACAGTGAGTTGTTGATCCTTTATTTGTTTGTTTTTTTTAAGTAGAAACTTGGTGGCGACACGCCGACTTATAACTTATGTATTGGCGTTTTAAAATGGTTTTGTGGTCTAAAAAAACATTTTCTTTTGTTAATTATGTGGCTGAATGAAAGATATGCTGTTAAGGTGTTATATAAGCCCTTTTAATTTTGTCCTTTAGGCATACTTTTAGTTATTTTTTTTAACTATTATTTTGATTTTGTGAATGGCCAATGGAACTCTGCACTTGGTTGGTTTCTCTGTAGTTGCGCAACAAAACCAGAAATCAATTAAATGTTTGTTGAAATAGAATTTAAGTAAATTCATTTTAATTGACATCAGTGTCAATTAAAATTGGATAAAATTTAAAAGTGCACTTTACTTTAATAACTTGTCTGACTTTATTTTGATATCCTGTCTGACTTTATTTTGATACTTTTACTTGAGCTGTAACATTAATGTGATTAACTTGAAACTTATTTGAATGATTCCTGACAAATATTATTTGGAATATAGTTATGTATGTTTCTGAATGTTTAGTTGTTGGATAGCAGTTTAACTCTGGTTAAATACTAATTTTTGTTTTATGTATGACCTAGTTTAGGTCAGGGTTTTTTTCCCCCCCTATTGTCTCTACGTCAGGATGGCGAGCTACCACCGGATCACCGCAGCTTTGCGGTAGGATGCAATTAATTATTTTTTTCCCCCTTCCCTTGGATCATGGACTAAACCAGTTGGACTATTGTTTGGTGAATCATTTATCACATTACCAAAAACCCACGGACTTGAATAAGAGAAAGAAAAACTCTTTTGTCTCATCAGGGTTTATTCATTTGTTTGTTATTGTTGTTCTCTTGCTGTGTTCATTGTCTATATTTATAAAAAAATATTATTATTCAACGCCTACCTAAAAATATGAGAAAGTATGCATTAAAATACAATAACTTAACCTTACTTTCTGTCAGATGGTGTTTATTCACACACACGCTCCTGAGGCGAATCTTTCTGAGTGCCATACCAACAAACTTGGCCGTAGTCTGGCGCCTAGCCTCAATTAGCGTTACAATTGCTTTGAATGAAGACTTTATCAGTTGGTTCACGGTATCCCACCTTATTAATAAGCCTTATAGCTTTTTTTTGCAACTTAACTAATTTATCAATAATTGTTTTATTTGCATTTCCCCATACTTCTGAACAATAAGACAAATAAGGCATAACCAAAGAGGAATATATAATATGCAGGCCTTTAATATTTATTAAATCATTTATTTTAAATAATATTCCAATAGTTTTTGCAATTTTATTTCTAATATATTTTATGTGAGGCTTCCAACTAAGTTTGTTGTCTATAATAATCCCAAAAAATTTTGTCTCATAAACTCTTTCAATTTCAACTCCATTTATACATAACTTTACATCGTTATAGACCCGATTACCAGAGAATAGCATAAATTTAGTTTTCCCTTCATATAGCAACAACTTATTATAATCAAACCATGCTTTCAACCAAGCTTACTCTTTTTCTATCGTTTTTATTATTTCATCCAAATTTTTCCCAGAAAAAAATTGATTTGTATCATCAGCAAACATTATAAACTTTAAATTACTGGATACTGAAAAATTATCTAAATAAAATATTTAAATAAAGTATAAATAATTTAGGTCCTAGGACTAGAGTCCAGCTTTTTTATAAAGATGTTTTCCCAAATTTTTTAAAATTGTGGAAGCAGTGATATCGGCCTATAATTTGTTAATATTTGCTTGTCTAAACTTTTATGGAATGGCATAACCTTTGCCATCTTCATTTTATCAGGAAAGGTTCCAGTTACGAACAATCTGTTGCAAATATAAATAAGAGGTTTAATAATACAATTAATTACCCCTTTTACGATAGCCATATCAATATAATTGCAATCTTTTGATTTCTTATTTTCTAATTTTTTAACTACGTCTATTACCTCACTTTCACTCACTGTTCCCAGAACATTGTGTTAATATTATTGTAATTATGATTATGCTCAGTGTCTACGTGAACTAGTTCAAAGTTCAGTTCACACATTTAAAAATGAATTAGTTCAGTTCATAGTTCATAATTCAAAATTTTGAACTAAGTTCACAGTTCCAAAAAATGAACTAGTTCATTCTTCTTTTTTCATATATTGCTCACTACACCATAGCCTACTGTAGAACCACAGACAGTGTAATTATTTTATCAGTTGTAACACTGAAACTGTGCGTCAGATATTTCATCTTCATATCCAGTGTTGAATCCTTATCCAACCAGGGTTTACATTAGCATTGAGGGGACAGCATTTCACCATTGTTGCTTTAACACTTTGTTGCTGTCCATTCACTTCACACCTATTAGCAGCTGCAGCTTTCACCCCTACAGTATATTCTCAAAACATCAGGAAAAAATATGCTGCTTGAATGGTCTTTTTATGAGGAATTATTAAAAGAAAACAGGAAAATAATCTTTAAAAGGTGCAAATGTTTTTTAATTGTAATATTTTTTTTCATTTGAAATTCCATTTCAGTTTCATACTAAAGGAATACTGGAATCCTCCTGGAAAGAAAATTATACCAGAGCAGGTTTAACAAACAAGTTACATGAATAGTAAAACCTCAAGAACATTTTACTAACACTTACAAACTGAGGGACCAGGCTGAGGTAGGAATTTAAGGTTACTGAAGTGCGGATTTTTTACTGGCCGGCGGGCAAAGTTTGCAGAGAAATGTAGAATTGTTGCTATCATCCTCACCGACCACCTGGGCATAAACCTGTTTTAAGTGATCATACTGCTGCTTTGCAATCGCCTCCACGATATCGCCTCAGTGCTGCTGTGGCTTCCATTTTGCATTTTGTTTTGATGCGCGCACGGGGGCTGTAGGCTATGACGCACTGAAGTAGCTGGTGTTTAGCGGGTTGGTGTTTTCCCGCTACATATTAAAGGCCTGTTTGCGGTTATGATTTAGCCGGGGGTTTCGCCTGGAGGGCTCTATAGAAATCTGGCAACCTATTGAACGAAGTTGAACTCATTAGAGCGTGCTGTTCACGAACACCAGGAATGAACGAGAGTTCATAATAGCGTTCATCAGACAGTAATACAGTACCTTCAGTTCACGTTCGCCCAAAATATGAACGAGTTCGCCGAACTTTCATTCAATGAACGCGTTCAGGCACAACACTGATTATGCTTCCCATCTTCAGCATTTGGCACTTTGTTTACTAAATTAGGACAAACGTTAAAAAAGTACTTGTGCAAAACTTCAACAATATCCTCAGTTTTTTCCACTATAGTATTGTTGTGGTTAATACATATAGGGAGATCTCTATATCTATTATTTTTAACAAGACTATTAATTATATTCCAAGTACCCTTAATATCGTTGCAATGTATTTGCAGTAACCTATCATAATAAACCCGCTTTTGCTTTCTCAGCGCCAATGTTATTTTTATATATTTTATATTTTTCTTCTTTTTCCTGAGTTGGGCACTTAATGAAATCCTTATATAGCTTGTTTTTCTTTTTGCATGCCTTCTCCAAACTCTTTGTCATCCAAGGAGTCAATGTATTTTGGGATAATTGTTTATATTCTTTAAGGGGACAATAATAATTATATACTTTTACAAATATTTCCAAAAACGTATTATATGACTCAATTACATCATCAACATAAAAAGAACAGAAGCAGCTCCAGCAGCAGCCTTGGTATAGCACTGGAATGTTAATTGGTGGAAAAACCCTAAATGAAGCTTTGACTGGAAACAGAATCAAACCTTTGGATCGTGGAATAATCGCAGCTTCCATCTTTAAAGGATTGGAATAGAAAGAAGTTTACAAGGAATCTTTTCCAGGAGTTTCAGAACGAAACCAACTGAATCTGAAAATGGTTGAGTTAAAGAGACAGACATGTGGAGACCGAACTACCTGTTCAACAGTTAGAGAGTTTCTATGACAGGAGGAGACTCTTTGGACTCAACGTAGAAACACGGAGGAACCAGAACGGATATAGAATCCAGGATAAAGAGGTTCAGTGAACGTGGTGTTGAAGGTAAAAAGGTGGATAAGTGAGTCAGAGGAGACTCTGTAGAAGGACAGAATGCCAGCAGGACAGTCCACATACACTGCTACTCTGTTAGAGACAGAGGAGGAGATTTCTGTTTTCTTCTTATTATGCCAGATAGAGAAACCTTTATCATCATAGCACTCCAGACTCCAGGAATGACCATTCCATCCAAACACACAGTCATTACTGTTTCCTTTCCTCCTGATATTTCTGTAACTCACTGATATATAAACATATCCTCTCCAATCTACCTCCCAGTAACAGCGACCAGTCAAACCATCACTATAAAGCAGCTGCACCCAGTCATTAAATCTATCTTGATGATCAGGATATGATTGAAGCTCCTCCACATATGTCACCTTCCTGTTGTCTTCAGACAGTTTCAGGTTTCTGTTCACTGTGTTTGTGTCGATTGTGAGCTGACAGGAATCTGATGGAGAGAACAAACACAATCCCGCTGCAGTTACTGATCATTTAATGATGCTTTGATGATAGCTGCTGGAATATGAGCTGCTTCATTTTCCTGAATCAAATGAAAAACACACTTACATTTCCTCAGACCGGGTTTCAACCATCGGACTCCATCAGGCTTCCTGAAAGGAGGAGGGGGGTTCAGACCATCAGTGTCTTTCAGCAGGAAAACATGGACATTGTAATAGATCAGATCAGATTCCACTCTGACATGCTGCTTGAAGAACTGGATCTGGGTCATTTGGACTCTGCGTCCTGCTGCATATGTTGTCTGGTCCATTGTGGGAGAAACCAAACTGATAGAGCAGAATCAAATCAGACAACATGATGCAGCCTGTACTGTCTGTTAGCTGCTAACAATGAACAATGCTGTATAAAGCTAGCTGATGACTGAGAAACCTTGGCTCATATCCAGGCCTCTAGACCCAATTCTCTTAATTTCCTGCTTTGGACATTAAAGAGTCCAAATCAACCAATCTGGCTTTTCTTGTCTCAGTACTGAAGGTTCTGCCACAGCAGACATTACATGGTTCTGTTCTTCTTCACTCAGATTCTAACTGTCCAGCATTTGGACCCCTCCATTTCAATGGATCGTCTCTAAAGTCCTGTCCTGTAGTTGTAATGTTTCAGAACAGTTTGAACTTATTTTTTTCGTTTCATCTTTTTAGTCAAGCTGGAGG
Source organism: Cyprinodon brontotheroides (assembly GCA_018398635.1). NCBI lineage: Eukaryota > Metazoa > Chordata > Actinopteri > Cyprinodontiformes > Cyprinodontidae > Cyprinodon > Cyprinodon brontotheroides. Next base: position 27,662,356 of record JAGKQL010000004.1, on the reverse strand, counting down.
ATGACACCATCCATTCAGATTCGTCATCTCCAGTGACCTGTCTGAGACTTCAACTATTAAAGTCCTCTGCTATGATAAGAGAAGCATCCAGGTGACTGTTCTGATCTTTACTGAACACATCATGTAGTGCAGTCAAAGCTCTACCTTTATCTGCCTGATGTGGATATATATACAGCTATGGTAGTTACTGATGGAAACATTTTAACCCAGAAGGATAGCTGGAGCAAGTAAAATAATGGACAGATGCTCCATATGTGCTAAATCAGAATTGGAAAGTCCTGATGTTCAACCATCAAACCATCTGTTATCGGATATGACACACACTCCACCACCTGCTGATGTTCCTGCCTTTGCTGTTGTTGGGATATATTGCCACAATGGAGCCCAAATCAATTGGATGAACCATTTCAAACCATCCCCCTTTCCTTGTACACAAAGAGAACAAAAGCCTCTCTGGAAAGTTCTTGAACTTCCGGTCAAGGGGACGGTCAGCTAATGCCTGGACCAATCAGCTCAAGAGGGAGCTGATACTTCAACAGGAAATGCCCCTACATAACTCATGGTTTAAAACTCAGAGCGCAAGCTAAATCTTTTTCCTCCTCCTGGGTTCCATCGCTTGTAAGGAGAGACCCCATTTCATGTGAAATGCTAAAAAAAAAGCTAATTGGAAGTACCTTTCGTTTTTCCGGCCTCAAAAGTCACGGAACACAGTGTCCCATCATGCATAGCGCCTCGGGGATCTCCGGAGCTGAACGCTGAGGGGAGTTTTCCCCTTTTGTGAGGACCTCGCTACGGACATCACGGCATATCAGCAGGGGGACGCCTCTGAGCCCGTAAGTAAACCTTCCTCGACCTAAAAGCCCATCAATTCCTCTACTGTAGCATCAAACTGACTTAAAACTTTTTCGAGCACCGATCCTTGCTGAGGCAGACTCCCACAGAACTGAAGCCGAACTGCGCGCCCCCCTCCTCTTTTCTCCCTTTCATCACATGAAAAGGGAGTCTCACATACATCCATACACACTCACATTTACATATTCCCCACACACATACCCAGCCCTGTTGATGCTGTTTTGCTAAAACGACTTCTGCTGCTGTTGTTAATGCATTTTAACCATTTATCATTTTAAGTTGAATGTATTATTTTTTATGTTATTTGCTTTGCACTGTTATCATCATACCTGCTGCTATTTTAACGGACATTAGTGAATGTATTAACATCTGGCCTATCTTGAACAATCTCATAAGCCAGTTAAATGGAATCTTAGGTTTTATTCTTTGTGTTTTCTTTAAACTAGTCATTTAGTCTACCTCGTGTTTATTTTCTAATAGCACGTAGTGTTTGCATAGATGTTAGATTTCTGTAATCCTGAATTATTAGAATAAAGACATCATTGTTTAACTTGTAGTGGTCTTGTAATCCATAGAGAGACGATTTATCAGGCCAGATCCACCCCCTTTTGGTAACAGTGTGAACAAACAGAGATAAATATTTATTTGATTGATAATTATTAGATCTGCTGATAACCTAGCGTGGGTCACTAGATTGGTGTTGATACCTGACTCCAACAGATTCTAATGTCTTTGCTTTGTCGCTCTGTGTCCTCCTGCTTTGTTCTTTGAAGTGAGCTGTATCTGTGGAGGCTGACATGTACAAACTTTCAGGAATTGGTGAGAAGATTCTAGAAGGTCCCAAAGAGTTAATATTCTGGAAGTAGTTAGAACTAAAGTATTTGGTTAGAAAAGTGAACTTAAAGAGATGTTCTATCAAACCCCAGTTGGGTCAGATGGACCAGGACATTGTTTGATCCTGGTCACTATGATTCTAAATCTGACAATGAAACAGATGATGAAGTTACTGATGCCTGTTCATCTGAGAAAGTAACTTGTCAGAATGATTTACCAGAACATCATCAACATAGCATTTAAAACATTTGGATCTGTGAAATAGAGAATACTGTTCCTCATTAGAACCCTGTACAACCAGTTTGATGAATCATCACCTGAATATTTCCAGTGTCCAGTCTGAATCTGACAGAAATTTCTCCCTGGAATCTTGGAGGTTGTTGTTCTGCAGGTCAACCTCTCTCAGACAGCAGGTCTTGAACCTCAACACTGATGACAGAACTTCACAAGTTCTCTCTGAGAGGTTACAGGATCTAAGTCTGAGAGACAAAATGAAACAAGTCAAAGAAGAACAAACAGATGTCATTTAGACAGAAAAACTTTGTCTCAATTAATGAACTGTCAGGTTCAGTACTGAAGGATCCATTATCTGAGTCGGACAAAGATTTCTCAAAACATTTATTAAAGACAGAATCAGGGTTGGCGACGTCAGCCTCTAAGACAGGTACCTCTGCAAGTGGACACAACAGGTTAGTGACCACATCTATCCGGAAGTGGATGATCACCAACGAGTGAGTCATTAACCTAGTCTTATAGTTCAGTCTGATTTCAGAAATAGAAGATGGATCTGGCCGGCTGGCTGCCAAAGTGACAGAGTGGTTGCCACACAGAGTCCCAGGCGCTGATGTATCTGAGGTTGGAGGATAGGCAGGGTCAGAAATCCAGTTTGTGTGGTCTGTTTTGTGTCTGTCTCTCCCTCCACCACCAGGTGGCACCCTGTCCTTGTTGGTCCTCCCTGCACACCTGCGGCTCTTTGGATCATTATCTGGAGGACTACTTAAGCAGTGGACTGTCACTACCTTGACGCCAGAGTGTTTTCCAGTTTTTGGGTACTCTAGCCATGCTTAGATTAGCTGAGTCTAACCTGAGTCTTTGTTTCACTGAGTTTAACTGAGGCTTTGTCTCTCTGGAATGAAGTCACCCTGCTGCAAACTGTGGATGTTGGTCCTTCTCCCCCTGGAAGGATCGTTTGAGCTTCACATTAAGCAGGGGATGCAAACTGAATGTTTGGGCCTTCTTCCCCTGAATGGATTGTTTGAGCTTCACACTGAGCAGGGGATATATCTCCACATGTACCATTCAAGTTCTCCAGGATTTTAAGCAGAGTTTTAACCAGGATCCTGATAAGTCACTCAGAACCAGTGATTTGCTGAATATAAGCCAGGGACAGAGGTCTGTTTCTGATTTTGCAAATGATTTCCGAATTCTGGCTGCTGCTTCTGGCTGGAATAACGCTGCTCTCAAGTCTGTCTATTTCAACGCTCTCAATGACCTAGGGACAAACTAACCACCTTTAATCTTCCTGAAACATTGGAGGGCCTTATCAAGCTATCTATCCATTTGGACAACCCAACTCAAGCCTTCAGTAGGCACCTCCTTGACTAACAGCTAGCTCCATCCATAAAGAAACTCAAACCAGGTCCTCAAGTCACACCCCCTGCAGTCAGAGCTCCCCAACTTCAAGAGTCAGATCTCTGGGACTTCTTTTATATGGATAGGGAGGATCTATTCCCTTTCCTTCCACCTCCATCAGCTCCTCGCCAGCCAGATCCCGGTTCACAGCCCCTTTGCCGCCCAGTTTCCTTAGCTCCAGAGCCCATTAGCGGGCCAGTTTTCTTAGCTCCAGAGCCTATTAGCGGGTAAGTTTCTTTAGCTTCAGAGTCCGTTAGCGGGCCAGTTTCCCTAGTTTAAGAGCCCATTAGCAGGCCAGTTTCCCTAGGTGGGGAGATTTGCGAGAAGGGCCCGGCGCGGGTCCAGAGACGTCTTTGCCTACCAGTTTCCTCAGTTAGCCAAGCGCCACAGGCTATTTGTGGACCAGTTAGCCTAGCGTCTGAGGCTGTTAGCAAACCAGTTAGCCTAGCACCACAGGCTTTTAGCAGACCAGTTAGCTTAGCGCCAGAGACTGTTAGCGGACCAGTTTGCCTAGCGTCAGAGGATGTTTGTGGACCAGTTAGCCTAGCACCACAGGCTTTTAGCAGACCAGTTAGCTTAGCGCCAGAGGCAGTTAGCAGACTAGTTAGCCTAGCGCCAGATGCCAATAACAGGCCAGTTAGCCTAGCGTCAGATGCAGATTGAGGGACAGTTATTCTACCGCCAGACGCCAATAGTGGGCCGTGAGTCAGAGGGCATTAGCGGGCCACCGCGCTTGGCACCTGAGGCCATTAGCAGGCCAGTAAGCCAACCTCCAGAGCCCCCTGAGCCTGCTCTGTGCCGTCCAGAGACCCCTGAGCCTGCTCTGTGCCATCCAGAGACCCTTGAGCCTGCTCTGTGTCGTCAAGAGACCCCTGAGCCTGCTCTTTGCCATCCAGAGACCCCTGACCCTGCTCTGAGCCATCCACTGACCCCTGAGCATACCCATGAAGAGGCCTCGGAGTTAAAGCCCGGAGGTAGTCAGCCTCCTAGAGCCCTCCTTGGGCGCTCCAAGCCTCCAAGAGCCCACGGTGGGCGCTCCAAGCCCTCAAGAGCCCACAGTGGGTGCTCCAAGCCCCCAAGAGCTCTCAGTGGGTGCTTCAAGCCTCCAAGAGCCCATGGTGGGCACTCCAAGCCTCCAAGAGCCCACGGTGGGTGCTCCAAGAGCCCAAGGTCAGCGCTCCAAGCCCCCAAGAGCCCACAGTGGGTGCTCCAAGCCCCCTTCTGAGGATGTTTCTGAGCTGCAGTTGGCAGCCCCCTCTGAGGATGTCTCCTGAGCCACAGTTGGAGGCCCCTCTGAGATGTTCCTGGAGCGCAGTAAGCAGCCCCCTCTGAGGATGCTCCTGCGCCACAAAGTTGGCAGCCCCCTCTAAGGATGTTCCTGATCCGCAGTCGGCGGCCCACTCTGAGGATGTTCCTGAGCCGCAGTTGGCGGCCCCCTCCGAGGATGCTCCTGAGCGGCAGTGGCGGCCCCCTCCAAGATTGTTCCTGTGCCGCTGTGGGCAGTTCCCATGGTTCCTGTTGCTGAGACAGCACCCCCGAAGGCTGCGTCAGAGACGGCGCCCCCCTATGCGTTTGCTGCTGCAGCAACACAGAAGGTGCTCTCCTACGAGGTTCCTGCAGCAACAGAGATGGCACTCTCCTCTGAGGCTGCTGTGTCTGAAATGGCATTCTTCTCCGAGGGCGCTGCATCAGAGACAGCGTCATCCTCTGTGGTTCCTGCAGCAACAGAGAGCGTCCTCCTCCGAGGTTCCTGCTGCAACAGAGACGACGTCCTCCTCTGAGGTTCCTGCTGCAACAGAGATGGTGTCCTCCATCGAGGCCGCTGCAACAGAGAGTGCCCTCCTTGCCCGGTTCCCCCTCCACCCACACTGGGTAGGTTTTTTGTTTCATGGATATCCCTGTTTTTTGGGGGTCTGGGAATCCACCCCCTGAGGGGGGGTGCTGTCAGGAATCCAGTTTGTGTGGTCTGTTTTGTGTCTGTCTCTCCCTCCACAACCAGGTGGCGCCTTGTCCTTGTTGGTCATCCCTGCACACCTGCAGCTCTTTGGATCTCATTATCTGGAGGATTACTTAAGCAGTGGACTGTCACTACCTTGACGCCAGAGTGTTTGCCAGTTTTGCCATGCTTAGATTAGCTGAGTCCTAACCTGAGACTTTGTTTCACTGAGTTTAACTGAGTCTTTGTCTCTCTGAGCTTTAACCCTGTTTTTGTCTTTGCCTCTCGGCAGGAAGTCACCCTGCAAACTGGATGTTGAGGCTTCTCCCCCTGGAAGGATCGTTGGAGCTTGTGATGGTCCTGGCACTGGTGGCTGGCTTGATTGCTTATTCCACCCACCTGTTTTACTCTGCCTGTTTTCTCATTATTGTTTATCCTTTCCACCTGGTTTCAGCCCCTATATATACTATTTGCTTTCAAGCCACCAGTGCCAGATTATTCTAGCCTATTGGTGTGAGTAACTCTAGCATTGGACTATCATTCTGATTATTCTGTTAGTGACCTGTTTCTGTCTTGTGGATCCCGAGTTTTGCTTTGCCCCTTCTGCTCTGTTGGTCTGACCAGCCCTGGACTGTTTATTGGTTGCAACTGGCTTACCGAACCTGGACTGTTTTCCTGACCACGGCTTGGATTCCCTCATCGGTACCTCATCGGCTCTCTGATCATCTGGTTAACGAACTTGGACCCGCTACGACCTCGGCTTGGATCTCCCTTTCTGGACTCAGCTGCTCCACGGCGTCACTTAGCATCAGCGCTGCCCACCTCACGGAGCTCTGGGGGCTGCGTCCACCGCAAATGGAGGACAATCACCTTCACGGATTCCCCTCATCCCTCAGGGATCTGACTGAACTGTGAACCAGAGGATCCGGCTTATCCGCTCCAGCTTAGGCGCTGACACACACCATTTTTAAATAAAGTCTTTTGCATTCATCCAGATCTGTCTGTTGAATATTGGGGTCCAGGGTTTCGGGTCCTTGTCAGAGCTTCACATTGAGCAGGGGTTGCAAACTGGATGTTTGGGCCTTCTTCCCCTGAATGGATTGTTTGAGCTTCACACTGAGCAGGGGATAAATCTCCACATGTACCGTTCAAGTTCTCCTGGAAATCTAAGTGATCTAAGTGTTTGCTTCTATCGTCCTGACTTCAGCTGCCATCCCGTTGTTTTGTGTCTATCTTCAACTTTGGACTCCTGAATATCCGCTCTCTCACAAACAAGGGTCAGCTCATCCAGGATCTCCTCAATGACCGTAAGCTGGACTTCCTCTGCCTTACGGAGACCTGGCAACAACCTAATGACTTCTCCCAGCTCAACTCCTCCACTCCACCTGGGTTTGTTTACCACTGTCTTCCTCGTGGCTCCGGCCACGGGGGAGGTCTCGAGTTACTTAATCACGAGAAGTGGAAGTTGTTGCCAGTTTCCACTCCAGATTTTCGCTCTATGGAATGCTTTGCTTTTGAACTGCCTGGTCCTACATCAATATTTATTCCCATAGTTTATCATCCCCCCAAACCACACAGTGACTTTTTAAATGAATTATCCATACTACTTACCCACCTGACTACCCTCTCTCCTAATGTCATTCTCCTAGTTGATTTCAATATTTATATGGACAATATAAACCTTTCACTCATATAAACATTTGCTGGACTTGATTTGCTGCTCTGGTTTAATCCCCTCTAACTGTTCTGCTGATGTTGTCCATATTTCAGATCACTTTCTTCTGTCCTTCAATGTTTTCATGTCTCTCTCCATAATCAAGCCTGTCCGCCAGATTTCTTTCCGCAATACTAAGAACATAAACACAGACATTTTATCCTCACACATTGACAAAATCGCAATCCCTGCTCTTTCCTCTCCGGACCACCTTGTCAGCCACTACAACTCTGGACTTTCCAATAATCTCAATTCCCTTGCCCCTCTCAAAAACCGTCTGTGTCCTTTTCCTGCTCTGCCCCTTGGTTTACTCCTGAGCTCCGTCTCATGGAAGCCAAAGGTCGGCAACTGGAACGCCTCCACAAAAAAAAAAAACTGGTCTCTCCATACACAAAGGAATGCATAAAACTCAACTACTTCACTATTCAAAATTAATAGCCATTACTAAATCAAACTACTATTCTGACCTTATCTGCTCAAATGACAGAAACTCCAAGTCTCTGTTCTCTTTTCTAATATCCACAAGATGTATTACATGTATTCTAGTAAGACTTGTAATTGTTTGAAAACCTCTTTTAATACAAAATTCAGTTTCATTTACCAGCAATTACATATGCCAGCATACATATTCAACAGTCTTTACAAGCCTTTCCAGTCTGGTTTTCGCCCCTCTCATAGCACTGAAACCGCCCTAATAAAAGTCACCAACTTTCACCGCTTTCACTTTCAGAGTCACCAGCTCCTTATAGCTGCTGACTCTGGACTTCTCTCCATCCTCATCCTTCTTGATCTTAGTGCGGCCTTTGATACCATTTCTCATCCCATTCTCCTCAATAGATAATCCTCTCTTGGCATCTCTCACACCCCTCTTGACCGGTTCCGATCATATCTCTCGGACCGCACTCAGTTTATTCAACTCAAATCTTTCACATCACACCCTTCCCTTGTCACTACTGGTGTCCCTCAAGGCTCAGTTCTTGGCCCCCTCCTTCTTATCACCTACCTCCTTCCCCTTGGCAGTATTTTTCGAAAATTCAACATTCATTTTCACTGTTATGCGGATGACACCCAACTTTATTTATCCATTAAACCCACCTTTGACCTTATTCAAAGCCAGACTCAAAACCCATCTGTTCCAGCTCGCTTATCTGTAAATACACTGCTCTTTCTCTATCCATAACTGTTTTTATGTTCCTGTATTTGTATTTTCATTTTTTCTTTTCATTTCCTGTAAAGGTGACCTTGAGTGTCAAGAAAGAAGCACTGTTAAATAAAATGTATTATTATTGTTATTATTATTATTATTATTATTATTAAACGTCACTCGCGCCGCTTCTCCTGTTACCCTGAAACCCTGAAATCCCACATCCTCCGTCACTGCTCTGCAGCGCTCCAGACATCATGTGCAATGGAAAGCCCACAGCCTCCACTGTTCCTCCCATATTGCTGTGCTCTGACTTCCTCTGAACTTTAGGAGAGCATGCGGGATATTGTCATTAAATTCATAGGAGCAAAACATGCAGAAATTAATCCTTAATTTAATATGACATATTTAAAAAATCCCCATTAGCATCCAGCATTTTTGTTTCTCATTGAGATGAGAAATCTGCTTCCTGGTCTGTTGAAGTACCAATAGTTTGCATCCAATCTTTTAAATAAGGTGTTAGTTTTTTGAAATATATAAAAAATATTCTCTAAATTGAAGTTATTTTCGATCTGTTGTTACTATATTTTAATTTGACAAACCAGATCTTCTCGTCATTCTTTTTCCTGTTTGGTGCGATTGCGATAGTGGATCTTGACCTGGCCGGACGGGCGTGGAACCTGAACATTTAGAGGATGTCTGGTTCAACCTCATGCTGTGAAGCAGGATTCTCCACCATGAACAGAATCATAAATAAATATGGATCCAAGCTCAAAATGAGCACTTTGATATGTGCTTGAGAATGGCTTTGTCTTCATTCAAACCTAGGTTTAAAGCCTTGCAGGGTAGCCTAAAGCCCACTGCTCTTATTAAGACAGAAAAAAAGAAAAACAAAACAAAACTGTCATTTCAGGTGTTTTATAAAATATGCCCATCAGGAAATTGTCTATATACCTGTTATATATATATATATATATATATATATATATATATATATATATATATGATTTTGTGTTTACTTTTGTCGTAAGTAATAGCATCTTTTTATAGATAGAGAGAAGCATTGTCTGACGTGTTTGCTGAGAAATGTGTGGTCTGGTATCATTCTTTCTTCATCATCACTGTAGCTGGATGAGAAACCAAATATTTCACTAGTAGTTTATTGGCAGCTAGGAGTCCTCTCTGTTTTGGGTTGCTTTTTTGTTTTGTTTTTAAGTTGCTCTACAGATGTTGCATTGCTCACTTAATTCAGAAAAGAAACATCCTGAAAAATAAGGAACAAAATAAGGCTGTATTTATTTAATTTACAGATATACTGAACCTTAAAGCCTATAACACTTTTATTGGATGGCTACAACTATATTGGCGGACTAATAGTCTTTCAACTAGGAGGTCTTGGGTTCTATTCCAGCTTCCTTTGGACAACATACTGTGTAACCATATTTTTCCTTGGCCTATTTGTAAGATAATATATTTTGTGTGTGCCTGCCTAAATTGGAGTGAGTTCAGAGAATTCTTGTACCAGCCTCTATGCTGTAACTTTTAAGGTAGGGGGGCACAGAAAGCAGATGCCTCCCTACTCTAGACAAGGGTGAAGGGAAGGTCATGAGAGATAAGAATGACTTCACACAGCCTCATTCATGCCGTGAACAGAAGACAGTTGTTGTGAACTGTTTATCTGGCCAAATAAAGATATATCAACCTAACAGGAAATGGCCCTGATGAACTCGAGTTGTTTTCCTCAGAAATGTTCAAATGTGAGAAAGATCTTCATGCAGGGGTTGGGTTTGTTTTCCTGGGGGGAATGTCTTTGTGATTTTGTAAGGTATAAATATATGTACTTAAATGCCTCTCTCCCCATCCAAGGATGTTTAATTAATTTGAACATTATTTCTTGCAAGAAATGCCTCCACCTTAGCTCCCTAACTTCACAATACTGCTCCAAGTGTTTATCAGTCTGAGTATTGATGAGTGAATATATGTGAGACTGATGGGATGAATATGATCAAAATTTAAAACACCTGGAGAGCTGAGTATGATTTGGTCATTTATTATTTCATGTTGTTTAACTAATAAATACACTTAATTACAGACTTTTTAAAGTTGCAGTAAAAACTGTTTTAATGCTCGGTAAGTTTTTCACATAAACATTCAACCTAAATGTAGATATACAAACCTAACAATTTCCAGTTTGCAGTTTGGACTCTTCAGTCCAGAAGACAGCAGCTCCACTCCAGAATCCTGCAGCTTGTTGTTACTTAGATCCATCTCTCTCAGATTAGAGGACTGGGAGATTAGAACTGAGGCCAGAACTTCACAGCTTCTCTCTGAGAGGTTACAGTCATTCAGTCTGAAGAGACAGGAAGAGAAATGATGAGCTATAGTTGAATAAAGAAAACTAAATATTTATTTAACAGAACAGATGAAACAGTTTGATAAAATAAAAAATGAAGCATCTCTTAAGCAAACACATGTCAAAACCCTGAAACAGATCAATATGTGTGAAGACAAATGTATATGTTTTGTGACCTGTTGAAACCTTTAATGATGTTTTAGTCTGTACGGACTGAGCTGCAATATGGAATGCCTTACTACTGAAAACTAGAAAAGCCTTTTCAGCAGCCATTTTTAAATCTACTCTCAATACCTGTTTGTCTTTGGAGGTTGTATCAAGAGAACTTCTGAGGACCTGGGGCCTCATATAAGAAATGTGCATATGCATTAAAACATTTGAAGCAATGAAGGATAATTTGATCAGGTAATGCGTCAGGCTTTAATTTAGAAAAAAACTTACTATAAAGCGCCAGAACTCAGATAAATAATGAAAAAATAACTACAGTTTTGACTGCAAAAAGCACAAAAAAATTGTATTTTCATAGGTTTGAGCTCTTATGAATTAAATCTTATTGGTTAACTGAATAACACTTAGCCCCAAACAATTTTAGGAAATAAAACATCTTCAGTTAATGTAAATTGTCAAAATTCCTCTGTTTTGGTCTATAAATCAAAGTCCCTGTATTTTCTCGAAGGGTCACTTTAGTTTTAACCTAAAAAAAAAAAAAAAGTGGCGTGGACCAGGAGACTGATTTGTAACTAGTCAGGTCTGAAGATTCATAATGTTGACAAGCTGTAGAAAATCATACATTTCCATAATGTATATAGGCTGGAAAAAAACAGTGAAAGGATAGCAGCCTTGGGTAGGATGGAGGACATCACCAATGGAATAATGAGGACAGAGTCTATGCTTACAGATGCCTGTGCTAATTTAATTTAAACTGATTGAATCCTACAGGTAGTCATTTGAATCTTAACAGACTTTCTTCTGTACCAGCAATGTTTACATTTATCCTGGTATTGGTTTGGGTGGAAACAATTAAATGCACAGCTATGTAATGCATATCTGTTAAAAAAATCAGGAACTAAGATTGAGGTTTGATTAAGTTGACCTTTCCCTTCATCTGAAGCTACATTAGCAGAGTTTAGTGATAGCTGGGAGTCTGTTGTTTGTAGGAGTAACTTTTCAAAGTCTGAATAAATAACGTTACAATGCTCACTAACTTTCAACATATAAACATTCACCATACATTTTGTTATGAAACAAGGCTTGAAATATATTCTGGACGGATGTTCAGACCTGAGAATTTCCAGTTTGCAGTTTGGACTCTTCAGTCAAGAAGACAGCAGCTCCACTCCATAATCCTGCAGCTTGTTGTTACTCAGATCCATCTCTTTCAGATTAGAGGAGTGGGAGCTGAGAACTGAGGCCAGAACTTCACAGCTTCTCTTTGAGAGGTTACAATCATTCAGTCTGAAGAGACAGAGAGAGCAATGAAGAACTATGATAGAAAAAAGCAAAAGAACATTTTATTAAAAAGAACAGATGTTTGATGAAATAAAAATTAATAATCTTTTAAGCGAAGCAACATACTTCAAAATCCTGAAACAGATCAATATGTGATAGAGACAAATGTCTTTATCATGTGACCTGTTTAAAATTTAAGTAGTGCTTCAGTCTGTACAGAGTGACCTGCAATTTGGAACACTTTACAGCTGCAAATTAGAAAAGCCTCTTCAGCAGCCATTTCAAAATTTGCTCTGAAAATATGTTCGTCTTTGGAGGTTTTAACAAGAGAATCTCTGAGAACCTGTGGCCTCATGTAAGAAAGGTGCACATGCACTAAAAACCTTTAAAGCAATGAAGCATAATTTGAGATGTACTAAAATAAATGCTACCTGAAATTGTTTTACTTCATGCAATGGTTTTGATAAAAAATAATAATAATAGATAAAAAACTATAAAGCACCGAAACCCGCATTAATAAAAAATTTGACTCCATTTAGTTTTATTCAATGCAAAGACAATTGAATATTTTTTTTTTTTTTTTTTTTTTTTGGTTGGAGCTTTTATGAATTCAGCCTTATTGGTTAACTGAATCACATTTAGCCCAAGACAATAATAGGAAAGAAACAATCTTTAGCCAAATGTAAACTGTCAATATTCCTCTGTTTTGGTCTGTAAATGTGGGCTGAGAAGCAAAGTCCATGTATCTTCAGAAAGGGGTCACTTTTTTCAACTAACAAATAAATGGTGGTGGATCAGTAGAGTGATCCTTAAGTCAGGTGTGAAGCTTCATTGTCTCCATAATGTGTAAAGGCTGCAAAAACAGTGGAAGGATAGCAGCCTTGGCTCTGCGGGAGGACATCGCCAATGGAAGAATGAGTCTATGCTTAGAGATACGTACCTGTGCCAATTTAATTTAAACTGATTGGATACTGGTAATCATTTTGATCTCAGCAGATAACAGTAGCAGCAATGTTTAAATTATATTACACTGGCATTGATTAGGGTGAAAATTTCAGTGACACGCACAGCGAAAATCAGGAACTAAAGTTGAGTTTTGGTTTAGTCCACCATCTGAAGCTCTATTAGCAAAGTTTAGTGATAGCTGGAAGTTTTGTGTTAATGTAACTTTTTAAAAGTTACAGTAAACAATATTCCAATGCTCACTAAGTTTGTTACATAAATATTTAGCATAAATGTAGTTAAAACAAGAATGATGTTCAAACCTGAGAGTTTCCAGTTTGCAGTTTGGACTCTTCAGTCCAGAAGAAAGCAGCTCCACTCCAGAATCATGCAGCTTGTTGTTACCCAAATCCATCTCTCTCAAATTAGAGGACTGGGAGCTGAGAAATGAGGCCAGAACTTCACAGCTTCTCTCTGAGAGGTTACAGTCATTCAGTCTGAAGAGAGAGAGAGAGAGAGAGAGAGAGAGAGAGATAGAAATGAAGCCAGAAGTACTACATTGTTACACGCTATACACTTGTTAGGTTTATACTTTATACATCATGTGCATTGTTATTTTGTTAGTCAGCTTAGAACAGAGCAGAAGGCCTTTCTTCACATTGTGGCTGTCACGGTGTGTGCCGGAGTTCATCTAATGGGGACGGCCTTCGTGTCTTTAAGAATGCACAGGATATGGGCACATCTTGGAGCTGGTCTGATGGGAGAGCTATCTTCTTATCTGTAACACTAGCCTAAGTTTACATGTATAAAATTTCCCGATCCGATCAAAACCTTGGTTGATCGGAAATTCAAAATCTTCGTTTACATGGACACTAAATGAAATGATCCGATCGCGAAGCGTGTGTATGCATGTGCCAGCGTTGGATCAGATTAAATCTTTTAAGCATGCGCAGAACTTCCTGCCAAACTTGGCAGTTCTG
>JAGKQL010000004.1:27620538-27638520 GCA_018398635.1 Cyprinodon brontotheroides | reverse complement strand
AGGCCCACCTTCGTCCTCGCCTCCGGCCCCACGGCCCGGCCTCCAGAGACTCTGTCACCTCGCCTCCAGCCCCACGGCCACGATACCAAACTTCCACCATGCCTGCTTCTCGGTCCCGGCCGGCCTCCAGAGACTCTTTCTCCTCCCCGGCCACATGGCTGAATTCTAGGGACTTTAGGTTGCCCTCGCCCACCTTTTGTGGGTTGTTTTGATTTTGGTTTCTTGCCCTCCTTCCTGGTTTCCCCCTCCGCCCACCCTGGGTGGGTTGTTTTGATTTTGGTTTCTTGCCCTCCTTCCTGGTTTCCCCCTCCGCCCACCCTGGGTGGGTTGTTTTGTGTTTGGGCTCCAAGAGCGTCTGGTATCCGCCACCCTTGAGGGGTACTGATATGGTTCTATTGATTTCTGTTATCAGTTGTTTGTTTTGTTTTCCATTATCTTCAAAGCATTCTTTAGTTACTCTCTGTTGCCCCCTTGTGATTGTTTTCTTTTCCTTTGGATTCCCTCTTGCCAGTTCCACCCACACCTGCTCCCCATTCAGCTCGTTAGTCCTTCCTTTGTTTGGTTGTCCTTAAATACTCCACCTCTGCAGTCACTCAGTGCTGGTTCCTTCTTGTTGCTGTGCTGTCTACTCTGCTCGTCTCTCCCCGGCTCCTCAGACTCGTCTTTACCCTGATGTCTCCATGATTTTGGTTTGTTTTATATTTTGAGTTGGATTTCTGCCTCTGCTGCTTTTTGGTTTTCAATTAAATCTTTCAGAACACATCCCAGCTTCACTCGTCTCTGCATCTGGGTCCTCAAAGCAACCTCACCACCCATTGTTGACACACATATTTATATATATATATAAATAGGTATATCTATATAGATATCTATAGATCATGTTGCCATTCAGTACACTGAGTTTTATTAGCATATATTGATTTAACATAAATACCTTGTGCATGTGTATATTTATTGCACCTGTATGTTCTATTCAATGTTCTTTTCATATGAAATTCCATGGTTATAATTATTCATAAGTGTGCAGTATCATAACTACATGTCTGACTTTTGTTTAACAAACCAAACAGTTTGAGAATAGTTAGACAATTGAGGAAGTTATGGTTATTTAAGTACATGCGCCTTTAAAACACAATGTTACGAATGAGCGAGCTGCCTGTGGCAAGATGGCCGCCACGTGCGGACGTCGACCCCCATTGGCCAGCAGCGCGGACGAGACATCTAGCCTTTATTATGGATATTTATGGCCGAAACAACTGAAAAGGTGAGGAGATTCCTTATTACAAAATATCTCCAGTGTTTTTAATGTTAAAACACTTTGGCTGTGTTGTGTTTTTCTGAAGTGAGCTGAAGCTTTTTATGCAAAAGAGGACAAAGAAATTGCTCAGAGAGATTTAGATGTTGTTTTTACGGTTTTTGGTTTGTTGTTTTGTTGGTTTTTTTTACCTTGTGAACGTGTCCACATAAAAAAAAATAAGAGAGAGGAAGTTGTGCGTTCTGCTGTGGGTAGCGGTTGAGAGTCCGGCTGAAGGCCCCTGCGCAAACACCTTCAAAAATTATACTGCTCACTAGGATTAAGTTGGTTGGAGAGCCTAACGGTTTCTGCATGCAGAAAGGGACGGTGATTTTATTCCCGGTCTGCCTGCAGACACGAAAGATGCATTTCTGAAAAACAAACGCACCGACAGACCAGTCACATTACGGCTAGAGTTTGCCAGTATACCTCCCATAAGGACATTTACGAAAAACCGAGACTGAAGACAAAGACGAGGGGGTCAAGGTGAAACGGACTTTTGGGGGCTCTTTCTCTTTCCTTCTCTTCTCTTATAAAAGGAAAGAGAGAGACAATAAAAAAATAACCCCATAAAACATATTAAGCCAAAGCCCAAATTAGGCAACTTGTTTGTCTAATTCCAGAGTTGGTGGAGTGAACTAGGCGGTACTATATATATATTTTTTTTTCTTTTCTCTTCTTCTGTTTATTATAAATCTTTTTTTCTTTTCTCTATAATTCTCTTCATTTTTTTTTTTTCATTTTTTTCCTTTTCTCTGACGGACGCATTTCTTTGACGGACAGACTTCCTCGACGGACACATTTTTTGACGGACGCACTTCCTTAGCAGAAAAGTGGCTCCCTGTAGCTTATAGGTAAAACGTTTAAAGCACCGAGGGATCTCACGTAAGAATTCGAGGTTTAATTTTATACACTGTGTGAACAAAAGGTGTGAAAGATGGATGCATGTGGACTAGAAAATTTAATCCAGAAAAACCTTGTTAGAACCAGAAGGAAGAAACAAAACTTTTGGATCAGATTACACAAACCAAGTTCAATTTTAGTAACTATTTTTCTGACAAGGATTCTAAACAGGAACAGGTGGAGCAAAACGGGGCTCAGGGAGGTGAGCAGGCACTCGACACTTCAGAGGGTAAGAAAAACCTCCCATGAATACATCTAATATTGCAGAAACAGAGCCTATTATGGACCCCAGTCCACACCAAGGTGTCAGAGAAATGTTTCGTAAGGCTGGTGATGCAATGTTTCCATCAAACCCATTTGTGCAGATGCCTGTTATGGAGTTGCGTGAAGGTCAGATAAATTGTGAAATTTCAGATGACGCACAGGCAGCAGCGTTTGCTGGGGGACGTGGCAGAGAGAGGGGCAGAGGATACGATCAAAACGACAGGTATATCACTTGCTGGGTCTGCGGACGAATGGGACATAGATCAAAGTGGTGTCAAAACGGTTATCCTACACACCGTTTGCAGTCCCAGAGGAGTGAACTGAGAGAGGGACAGAGATGCCAATGCCGCAAGCCGCCCCACACCCAGCAATACTAGGGAGGCCGTGATCCCATTAGTTGTGTAGTTGTGGAGGTAGTTTTTGAGAAATTTCCAGCAGCAGTGATAGATTTTTTGATTGAGGGCAGTGACTGTCCTTTTATGGTTGATATGGGGGCCAGATACAGCACCCTGAATCTTTATGTGCCCACCTCCCAAAAAACTACAAAGGTAATGGGATTTTCAGGAGAAAAACAAAACATACCACTTTTTCAGAACCCCTTAGAGGTGTTCTCCTAGTTGAAAATTCAAACATGTCAATTTTGGGGGACGCTTAGAACTAAAAATCATTGGGTGTGAAAACTTATTTTGGTGTCTAACGTGAGCAAATAAATCTTGGGTTTCCATAAATGTGCACATATAGTTTAACATGGATCCTAAAATGAGGCTGACAAACACTGGTGCAGAGGTCTTAAGACCGGACTGGTGAAAAGATTATGACTTTTTGTTTAAATTGGGAAAAAATCCTCTAAGAAGATAAAATCAAAATTGATACTGATGGATTAAACAAACTTTATGTGGCCAATGTCTGTCTGTCTGTCCTAAATGTTGAATGCATGTGAGGTAGAATGTGTATGGTACCATTTTGGAATGATTAAGAATATTTTTTGATGTGACATTAACATGATTTGCATTTTTACGGGATTGAGAAGGAGCACTGGGGGCATAACAGAAGGGGAATCGTATAAAACATGTTGCTCAGGGACCCCACCTATGAGAGGCCGTGACAAGACCAGAGAAGGTTGCTGTTGTATGGTGTGAGGTAATTTTTTGAGTGTGTAGTGCAGCTGAGATACAGTTTATTAACAGATTATAGATTTAAAAAATAATTAAATATATAAGTAATTATCCAGAAAGAAGCAGAATGGGTGTTTTTACTTTTTGGGAAACTAAAATTTCAGACAGGGGCATTACATGATTTTAATTTAAAGGTAGTTTCATTTTCAATCATTAGAATTGCATTAGAGATTGATTAGTTTCATTTTTCTCTCATTAGGATTTTATTAGAGATCGATTAGGGACAGGATAAATCACACTTCAAGCTGGAACTGGACACAGCATATGGCCAAGATACCCGCAGGAGCTCAGCAGATTAGCGGGGTCAACTTTTATAAACAAGGCTGGAGAGTTAAGAACAATTTCGGTGTGACCTGACCCTGGGTTTTTCAGCCTTCAGTTTTTATCCATAATTATTTTTATCTGTGTATAATGCCGTTTGGAAACTGCCTAAGCACGAACTGATTAATTTGCATCTCTAATCATTACTAACACTTTTCACTGTTCATCTGGGCCTTACTTTCTTTGCATGACTTGTTAAATTCCGCTAACTTCACTAATTTCTGTGAATGAAGTGATTAACTACTGACTAATTGATGTACTTTTTGATTGCTTTTTCCTGGTAACAAACCAGAGGGGTCATTTACTTTTTCCCTGCTTGTAGAGAGTGACAGTGCGGCTGTCAGGGAGCAGGCATGATTATTCAGAGGCCCATTTAAGGAGGATCAGGAGATTGTTTTGCTTAAACATGTTCTTTTTTCTTTTTCAGGCTGTGTTTGTAACAATCCTTAAATGTTAACATTTTTCTTCCAGGACAGGCTGACAAAAGTCTCATCCTTCATTGTGTTTTGTTTAAGATGTGCATTAACCCTTATTTTCCCAACAACTAATGGGGATTTCTAATATGAAAAGGACAACTTGGCAGTGACTGAGAACAGCCAGAGAGAGAGAGTTGAATTGAAAAATTTTTGATAGGAGGATTTGGACAGGTTCTGAACTGGCTGGACTGAGCTTATTTGGTTGTTGTCGGCAGTTCAAGGGTTAGATTACATAGATTAGGACATGAGAGAGATGTTGTGAAACGCCCACGTACCAGAACAAGTGCTAGGGTGGCGGCACATGTTTTGTTTTCGGCTGAAGGCCATTTACAATTGAACTCTGGGGTTTTGTTTAATTCTCTGGATTGATGCATTTCGCGAAATTTCGGGTGAGTTTAAGCTCTGGGCTGGGGGTAAGGCATTAAGAGCGATCGCGGCAGAGGCATTTAACAGCCAACAAGATGAACCCAACAACCTATTTAAGGTCGGAGCCTGTTTTTGCAGAGTTTCATTTATAACCGCAAACTTTGGCCGTTTTGTTTAAATAGTATTCACAGCATATGATTATTTGTTGTTTTTCTGTTTGCTTTACTAACATCTGTAAATTTTATGAAAACACAAAAATATTTTACATGTTAAAAATTTTTGAATATTTTGACTACACTACGGATGGGAATGTTTCAAAATGACAATGGATTCGTTTGAGAGACACACTTTTCTTGAGTCAGAGACGGATTAACCCGCTGGCAAGTAATGGAGATATCAAACCCTTTGTTCTAAACTACAGAAGGAGGGATGGTTTGCAGCTGCTGAGATGCGAACATTAAGGAAATGACTGGATGCCCACTGCTTCAGATGAGAAAAGGCCAAAAGGTGATTGGATGATGGAGGTCATGGGATCATCAGACAAGACGGATGGAAAAAGATAAGTGAACTGACACACCAGATTTCTTATTCACAATGAAAAATTATGGGCAACTTATTTTAAACCAGTTTATAAATACAGATCTATAAATAATATATATGCTTTACGGGGATCAACAGGTAGATGTAATATCTTTCTAAACAACACAGCAGTAGTTTGAGGATTATTATTATTTTATTTATTTTTATTTATTTATTTATTTATTTTTTAAAGAAAAATATTAGTAGCGATGGCAACAACATAGAATATAAATTATAGGAGTAACTTTACCGACAGGTTTTAAATGGTCTGCAAAATTTTCTTTATATCATCAGGGGGTGGGGTATTCTAAATAGAGGAATAAAAAAGAGGATTTAGAGATGTTTTACTATGTGATAAATAAGACTGGGTTTTTGATAAATAGTTTGGTCAGTTGTTAATAAGCAGAATATTTAAAGGAATAAAAGTTGAAACTTTAACATTTGGGAATGATAAAGTAGCATCAACAAAATGCAATTTAGGAGAAATTAGAACATTTTAGGAGCAAATGTTTAAAGTAAATTATGGTTTCTTTTCAATATAAGCAATAACGATGAAGACTTATGGAGTTAATGAGCTTATGGCGATTCAATATCAGGCCCAGGAACTAAAACTTCACCATTTTTTTTTATTTTATTTGTTTTGATTAATATTATTATTATTTTTTTTTTTTTACTGCGAGCAGAGTTATGGATGATGCTTTGAGGCTATATACAATTTGGGGATAGGTAGTAACCACACATACTTTTTATACATTAAGCAATAAGAACACCTGACTTTACTTCACTAGAGCTGAATACTTTAGAGGGAATGCACATTTAATATGGTAGTTTATTTGAGATAACACATATAGGGGACTATGTTTCCAGCACATTTTTGGATCTGGTCAGGGGTCCAGATATAACAACTTTTGACTTCTGGGGATGTTGGAACAGATCTTTTTTTGTTTTTATTTTGTTCTTTGTTTGTTTGTTTTTTGTTTTCTTTGTTTTCTCGCCGAGAAGCACTGCTTTTTGGAGAATATTTTAAATGGACTATAGCTGGACACTTTGCATAGAGGGGGTGCAGTCGAATTCAACACCTTCAGGAACTGTGTACTGCTTAGTTTTGGGAATGCAGCGGCAAGTCAGAGTACAATCCTGTGCTCTTAGCAGATGAAAGATTCAAAATGACATTTCACTCTTGATGGGAGAAACATCTTTGACGCTCTGTTTCCTTCTACCTCTATGTGATACTGCTGATGACACAGGTAAAGACTTATCCTTCAGGGGGTGTGGGGACACATGGCCCCAAGACTCTTATGGTTCAAAGCTGCTGTGGTAACAAAGGGAAACCTGATTGACTTGTCTGAACATTCGAACTTTGTTGCATGTTAGAGAGGATCACTGCTCCAAGATACACTTTCTCTTCCAAGACCAGTAGCAGGATGGCTCCTGACCAGTTTCCCACATATAGATCCACTCACATAGACACACACACATACTGTCGCGTAATCAACACGCCTCACACACTGGCGGCGCGCACGGACGCATCGGCTTACTGCTCTCCATTCCAGTGCTACCGAAAGTACACTTTTCAGTCGCTCTTGGACATTGGATATCAATCACAGATATCTATTTCGAGTGACTTTCTTCGTAAGCACAACATTCCGGACGAGATAGCGAGACCACCCGGGTCTCCGTGGATTGTTGTCGGGTCCTGGAGAAGACGCAGGCGGAGGAGAGAGAGGAAGCAGAAGCGGGGCTGCCGGTCTGGCCTATTGCTAAGGCTACGTAAACAACCACACAAGCCGCCTCTCCCGAGCCTGTTTCTCTCCAACGCCAGATCCCTGCTGCATAAAATGGACGACCTGGATTTACACCTCACTGGAAATCGCTACGTCCGGGACTGCTGTGTGTTTATCATTACCGAAACTTGGCTTAACCCGGACATTCCCGATGCTAGCATGCAGCTAGCCAGCCGCACTCTGCTACGCGCGGACAGAACAATGGACTCCGGTAAGAGCAGAGGAGGGGGGCTTTGTATGTATGTGCATGACAACTGGTGCAACAACGGAACCATCATAGACAGCCACTGTTGTCCGGACCTCGAGTACATGATTGTTAGGTGCCGGCCTTTTTTCCTCCCGAGAGAGCTGACCGTAGTTATCGTCACGGCTGTTTACATCCCACCCGACGCCGATGTAAGCGCGGCACTCTCTCTCCTGCTGAACGCGGTGAGCGAACAACAACGAGCTCACCCCGACGGCTTTCACATCATAGCGGGGGATTTTAATAAGGCCAACCTAAAGTCTGTACTACCAAATTTCCATCAGCACGTGAAATGTGCCACGCGAGGCGAGAACACCTTGGACCACGTCTACACCAGCATCAGGCATGCTTACAGAGCCGTCCCCCTCCCCCATCTGGGAAAATCGGACCATCTGTCCCTACTGCTCTTTCCGGCCTACACCCCCCTCAGACGCAGAATCAGGCCCACCGTAAGGACCATCACCACCTGGCCTGAAGATGCACTTCACAAACTCAAAGACTGTTTTCAACGGACAAACTGGGACCTGTTCGAACACCAGGAGCTGAGAGCACACACAGACACAGTACTGGACTACATCCACTTCTGCACCAGTAATGTGACTGTGACCAAAACTATCCGGGTCTTCCCCAACCAGAAGCCCTGGATGACCAGCCAGGTCCGCTCCCTTCTTAGAGCCCGTGACGCCGCCTTCAGGTCAGGAGACAGAGCTCTGTATAGTGCTGCCAGAGCTGAGCTGAAGAGAGGGGTCAAAGAGGCTAAAGCAGACCACAGACAACGGCTGGAGTCCCACCTGTCCAGTAACAATACCCGTAAGGTGTGGCAGGGCATCCAGGAGATCACCAACTTCAGGGGCAGCGTCGTTCAAACTGAACAACAGGGCGCACAGCTGTCAGAGGAGCTAAACAGCTTCTTTGCTCGGTTTGGAGAATCCCAGCGGCCCTCCCCTGTCCCTGCCCTGTCCCCTCCCCCACCCAGCGCTGACACCCCCCCACTCACTGTCCAGGAGCACAACGTCAGGAAGGTGCTCCTTGCAGTGAACCCCAGGAAGGCCGCAGGCCCAGACGGAGTCCCTGGCAAGGTGCTAAAAGCATGCGCGGGCGAGCTCGCCCCCACCTTCACCAGGCTCTTCAACCTGTCCTTGGCCCAAGCCACCGTTCCGTCCCGCCTGAAAACCTCCACCATCATCCCGGTGCCGAAGAAGTCTGCCATCACCAGCCTAAATGATTACCGCCCAGTGGCCCTCACTCCGGTAATCATGAAGTGCTTTGAGAAGCTGGTTCTTCAGCACATCAAGGACTGTCTCCCCCCACACCTGGATCCCCAACAGTTTGCATACCGGGCCAACCGTTCCACAGAGGACGCCGTTGCCGTGGCTCTCCACTCTGCTGTGAACCACCTGGAGCAGCAGCAGAGCTACGTCCGGATGCTCTTTGTGGATTACAGCTCAGCCTTTAACACCATTCCTCCCGGACAGACTCATCATCAAACTGGGCTCCCTTGGACTCCCCCCTCTCACATGTGCCTGGATTAACAACTTCCTGACCGACCGACCCCAGGCTGTGATAGTTGGCCCCCACCTCTCCTCCACCCGCACGCTGAGCATCGGCTCCCCACAGGGCTGTGTGCTGAGCCTCCTCCTCTTCTGCCTCTACACCCACGATTGCAGACCGATCCACAACCACAACCGGATCATCAAGTACCCCGACGATACCGCTGTGGTCGGGTCTCATCTCCAGGGGCGACGAGGCCGCCTACAGAGAGGAGGTCCTGAAGCTGGCTGATTGGTGCTCAGAGAACAATCTGACTCTGAACACCAAGAAAACCAACGAGCTCATCATAGACTTCAGGAGGCACAGCCCTGAGCCAGCTCCCCTCTTCATCAACGGCGAGCAGGTGGAGAGGGTTCACAGCGTCAAATACCTCGGCGTCCACATCTCTGACCGCATCACCTGGTCAGAGAACATCACCACCATCATCAAGAAGGCCCGGCAAAGGTTACACTTCCTGAGAATCCTCAGAAGGTATAACCTCAACTCTGATCTGCTGCTTCTGGAAGGCGCTGGCAGGCAAATGGAGACTGTGCATGCCAGACCAAGAACAGCTTCTTCCCAGAGCCAAGGCTGCCGCCAACTCCCACCTGCACCTGACGACACTTTTCAAATTGGCTGCATTATTATTCCTGCCGCCATCTCTCAACCTCCGCGAAATAAGTCGGTTACTTACACCTTGTTTTGTGCACTACCCCCACAATCTGTGCCAGTACTGTTTTACATTTCTTTTCACTGTTTACATTTCCTTTTCACTGTTTACATTTCCTTTTAATATATTCATATATATATATTTTTTGTAACTGTTTACATTTCTTTTCCTTTTAATATATCTATATATTTTTATATATTTTAGTTTTATTTTTTTATTTTTATGTAGCTGCTATGGAAGTCCCAAATCTCATTGTATCTAGTTGCAGAATAAAATGATGCAAAAGCGTTTTTGACTTTTGACTTTGACACACTGTTAATGACTTGAAGAACACACAAGGGTCCACATGGGAATGAGGTTTTCTTTCATGCACTAACATTCACGGATACAAGGTCTGATGGGGGAGTTTTTAATAGGGTAATCTGCGCTGAGCTGGGTTTTTCTTAGTGATTTAAAGAACTTTTAATCATTTTCAATGGGGAGGGGATAAAAGTAAAACTAAAAATGCAGTTATAAGTTTAGATGAAACTATGACTTATGGCTATGATGTAGAAATGGTTTTAAAATGCATTTATTTGAAATACATGAATTTTACATGTTGATGTAAAAGGGTTAAATGTTTAGCAGTAATGGTGAGCAATATATTATGAATGAGATTATATTAGTTGCAGTGATTTTGAGCTTATATAAACAAAAAAATAATGAGCAGAAACATCCATAGGATGTTCAGGCTGAATACGTATGGTATAAATAACTTTCAACTGCCAGGCATTGAGAGGTAGGTTATGTTAAATGTTTAATGTTTTTGGGGATTTCTTATTTTTTTTATTTTTTTTTAATACACACTGAAATAATCTGCTGAAAAAACACAGAGTCCATGGATAATAATTTTAAATGTAGTCAATTTAATGGTGATTTAAGGGAAAAGGGAAGGTAATTGTGGATAAGAATATCTGGTTGTGACTGCACTTGGATTTTGAGTGAATAAAGACTTGCTCATTAAAGACATTGCTTATCCTGATAAGAACACTGACTGCACTCTCTGTGTGTCGAAGGATCCCGGAGGAAAGGATTGTTGAACTGTGATGAGAACAGTCCATGAGAACCACCAGGTGGATTCAACATCTCTAGATTAATTTGGCCTTATTAGATTTATAGGCTTAGGTTATCTAGTCTAAGGTAACTTAAAATAATGTGCGCATAGGAAACTAAAACAGCTTTCCTTTAATTAGATGACACCCAAATTGTAGTTAAATGCTGAAACTGTGGTCTTGAGTGAGAACATTTGATTTGTGAAGTTTTGATTGTGATTACTTTTTATCCCTAATTAATGGTACATCATCAATTGTAGATGCTCTCTGAGTCACCTGGTCCTTCAAAGATGTGTCGCTTCCTGTGTTTTTAAGTTACCTGTAAAAACGTTAACTTATCAGGGGGAGTTGTTAGGTTTATATTTTATTCATCATGTGCATTGTTATTTTGTTAGTCAGATTAGACAGAGCAGAAGGCCTTCCTTCACATTGTGGATGATAAAAATATTCAAACAGGAAATGTTTTTCTTCAAAAGAGAAAGGATGGAAGCTCTAGTACCACTTAGTCCCTGCGAGTAGGTCCCTGATGTAACAGTCAATGCTGCATCATCATCAATCTTTAGTAAAGAAGTAAGCAAAATATTATTTGCTCCGCACATTTTAGCAGCAAGGAAAAAAAAGGGGCAAAAACATCAGAAAGGATAGTGCAGTAAAGCAACTGAAAACATTAAAACGTCAATCAAATACACAGCAATTCATCAAACCAACAGACTCATCACAAAAATAAAAAATAATTAACCACATACACATGACACTCATAGGCAGATAATCAAGGTGTAGTAAGATATTTTTATAGAGCAAATGTTTACCTAAATTTGTTTGCATATCCATGAAGGATTCATAACAACATATGAGGGAAGCAACAAAACCACACGCAAAAAGAGAAATGAGATAATAGTTTCTAAAAACCAACAGCAAATGATGTTGATCATTTAATCACATGATTACAATTTGGGGGAATCTTCATCTTCTTTAGTCACTATTTTTGTTCCCAGTGCATAAACCCAGACTCTGTGAGTACTTACAGAGCTTTGTTTGAAGCTTTGATCACTGGCAGCAGGATAAGAAGAGCCTCTTCTGAAGCAGAGTATTTTTTCAGGTAATTCCGCAACTTCTCCCCTGAATCTTGGAGGTTGTTGTTCTCAAGGTCAACCTCTCTCAGACAGCAATACTTGGAGCTAAGAACTGATAACAGAACTTCGCAAGTTTTCTCTGAGAGGTTACAGGATCTAAGTCTGAGAAACAAGTCAAAGAAGAACAAAGAGATGTTATTTGGACAAAAAAAAAGTTGCTCAGTCAATGAACAGTCAAGATGATCAAAGTTTGTTCTGATCAAAATCTATACCCTATATTGGGTCAGCAATTGTGTTCCCCTGACCTGTGCAAGACCCTTGTGGTTGGGAATTTACCCTTCATATCAAGCACTGGTTTCAGTTTTAAGAAAGGCCTGTATGCACTTAAAACTTTTGAAGCAATATTTGAAGCATATTTTTGCGGTTTTAAAAATGTATGTTGCATGAAAATGTGATATAAGCTATGAACATATTTTATTTTGAGACAAAGACAAATAAACTATAAAGCTCCAAACTCACCTAAATTGTCAATTAAAATAACTCTTTATTTTTTGTGAAGAAATAAATGTTGGTGGATCACCAGAGCAGTTATAAGACTTTTATACTAGAACTCCCAAGGCCGTCATTTTGACGGTTCTGAGATTTTAAAGGGAAAGAACTATATTTAAAATTCATCTTATGTTGCTTATGTTAAATTATTTTTTCTGTTTATATGTTTCCTTCATTTTCACTTAGTTTTTTAAATAAAATAAAAACGTAAAAAATAAATATGGTTAATACTACCTCGATCTCCCACAACCGTCATTTTGACGGTTCCATTAGTTGCATTGTAAATTCTTCCCTTGGCTGATTGACGCTCAGTACCGTTGCATAACAACCAACATTCTACCAAGAACTCTTTGGCTAAAATGGAGAAAATGGCTTACAGAAGAAATTTAACCATGAAACAGGCTATACCAGCAGATTATATTTCCCTGTACCAACAATGTTTATATTGAGCTTTACAATGTTTTAGGTGGGGAATTCTGTTAAATGTAGAGCTATGCGACATATTTCCATTAAAATCTCCAGATATTGATGTCAGGTTTTAGTTTAAACCACCTTCCCTTCAACTAAAATTGCATTATCAGGGTTTAGTGATAGCTGGGAGTTCAATATATTTCAGGGCAACTTTTAAAAGTCCAAGTAAATAATCCTCCAATCATCACAAAGTTATTGACATAAATATTTAGCATACATTTAGTTAAAAAATAATGCTTTAAATGTGTTCTGGATTCAGGTTCAGACCTAAGAGTTTCCAGTTTGCAGTTCAGACTATTTAGTCCAGAAGACAGCATCTTCACCCCAGAATCCTGCAGCTGGTTGTTACTCAGGTCCATCTCTCTCAGATTAGAGGACTGGGAGCTGAGAACTGAGGCCAGAACTGTACAGCTTCTCTCTGAGAGGTTACAGTTATTCAGTCTGAAGAGACAGAGATAGAAATGACAGAAAAAAATATTCAGAAGATCTTGAAGCCCAAAACAATGCCATACATGGCAAAACTGCAAAACAGAGCAATGTGCTTAAACACGTTTCCATATCTGTAACCTGGTCAAAGTCTGAATGACGTTTTAATTTGGACTGAACTGCAAACAGGACATTTTGATCAACCAGACATTGTGATAATTAATAAGCAGCAGAGAATACCCATCATAATTAATGAGGCCATCCCACATGATGGAAACATCAGGAAAACATTACATGAGAAACTAATGAAATACCAAGGCCTTCCGGAAGAACTAGAGAAATGGTTGGAAGGCGAAGGCAACTTTAGTGCTGGTAGTCATCGGACCACTGGGGCAGTAACCCTGAAACTGGTAATGTGGCTCCAAGAGATATAGAGAAACATCAGAGATCTCAGTCCAGAAATATACAATTCAAGGGACAACTATGATATTGATTAGAACATTAAAGCACCCAGGCCTCTGGCAGAGGATCGAAGCTGGGGATGAAAGAAACCACTTACCCCACTTGTGAGTGTGAGAGGGGAGGGAGCAGTTGGTATATACATAATCAATTAACTTTAATTTCAATCAGTTTCTCACTTCCAATGGCTCACAAAATTTTAAGCCATTATTTTACCAGTGGATGAAAGTAATGAGTCAGTTATTTTATTTTCTCCATGTTTTCAGTAAACCTGCTAAACCTTTTCTCTGGTTCTCTGAGTGGTTTCCTGCATGTGGGTCAGATCCCTTAAAAAGAACTTTCTGAACACTCTGGCCAAACCGTTGATCCCACAGAAGCCATTTAGAGAGCCATCAATCAGCAACAAGCTGCTTTAACCAGACATGACAACACCCTGGTTGAACTGGCCCATCAGCAAACTGAATTAAACCGTCATGTAACCAACCTAACAGAAACGTTTTTCTCTCCAGGCTTCAGGCCCTGCCAGTGGGCTAGCCCCGCAGCAAGCTAACCAAGCCGTTTTTGCTTCCCCCGATTCTGAGTATCAGCTGGCTAATCCTCCCGGGTTCGATGGAGATCCCAAGAAGTTCCGTGGTTTCCTTATGCAGTGTTTAGTACAGTTCAACCATGCCCCAAGTAAGTTCCATCTGGATTCTACAAAGATCTCATATGTTATTTCTCATCTCACTGACCGAGCTCTGGATTGGGTCAAGGTAGGATTTTCCTCTTCCACTAATTATGGCTGCACTTATGAGGAATTAATCACATAATTTAAACAAGCTTTTAACCAGGATTCGGACAAGACACTTATTTCTTGTGAGCTATTTAAATTTAAACAAGGACAGAGATCTGTGTCTGATTTTGCCATAAATTTCCACATTATGGCTGCTGCGTCAGGCTGGGATAAGACAGCCCTTAGTGTGTATTCACTAACGCACTCAATGACTCTTAAGGACGAACTAGCCATCCTTAATGAACCAGAGAATCTCAAGGAGTTAATCAAACTCTCAATCAGTTTGGACAATCGGATTCGAGCTTGATCTAAGGAAAGGTTCTAGAACAGCCCCTTCTAAACCTCATGCTACAAATAACCACTCTACTGCGTTTTCAACCAACTCTTCTCCACCCGAACCTATGCAGATTGGCAGTGCCCGTTTAAGCCCAGAGCAGAAACAACACCGAATGCAGGCTAAGATTTGCCTTTACTGTGGAGAAGCAGGCCACTTTGTTGATTGGTTTCCCCTTTTGGGAAAGGCCAGGGTCCACCAGTAGAAACGGGGCTACTGGCGGACCAGAAGATTTCTCCCACTTCACCTCGTCTACTCCTCCCAGCCTCTCATTTATTAAATGAGAGATCAGTCTCCCTATCGGCTCTCATAGACTCTGGTTGTGAACAGAACCTTATTGACACTGCTTTTGCTCAACAGATGGGTATTGAACTTATTCCTCTACTGAAGCCCCTTTGAGTTTTTGCCTTGGATGGCAGAAATCTGCCTCAGATAACCCATCAGACTATCCCCATTCATCATACTGTTTCTGGTAATCACCTGGAATACACCTTGTGCTACATTTTTCCCACAGCTAACTCAGCCTTAATTTTAGGTTTTGATTGGCTCCAGTCTCATAATCCCAGTATAAATTGGACAAGCAGACATGTTTATTCCTGGTCTGTTAATTGTCACTGGTTGTCTCAGACCTGCTGTTCCCCCAGGTTTTCAACCACCTGAGTTAAGTGAGGCAGATGCCATTTATCTCTATTCCGTTCCGTCCGACTACGATGACCTATCCCAGGTTTTTAGCAAATCTAAAGCCTGTTATCTGCCTCCCCACAGACCATACGACTGTGTCATTGACCTGCTTCCTGGAGGAGCTCCTTTGCCCAGCAGTCGTCTTTTCAATATCTCCAAGCCAGAAAGGGAAGCAATGGAGAAGAATATAAAAGAATCTCTGTCTTCAGGCATAATCCGCCCCTCATCATCACCTCTTGGAACAGGATTCTTCTTTGTCGGAAAGAATTATGGCTCACTTCGACCCTGTATTGACTACAGAGGTTTAAATCAGATAACTGTTAGAAATATCCATTGCCTTTGTTGTCATCTGGTTTTGAACCCGTTCAAGGTGCCACAGTTTTCACTAAACTGGACCTCAGAAATGCATATCACCTGCTCCGAGTTAGGGAGGGACACGAATGGAAAAACCACCTTCAAAACTCCCATTGGACCCTTCGAGTACCTGTGATGCCTTTTGGTCTAACTAACGCTCCTGATGGTTTCCAGGCCCTAATCAACGACGTCCTGAGAGATTTTCTGAATATCTTTGTTTTTGTGTAGATTGATGATATCCTCATGTTTTCCAAAGACCTCTCTGAGCACAGGATCCACGTCCTCCAAGTTCTACAGCGTCTGCTTGAAAACAAGCTTTTTGTCAAGGTTGTGAAATGTGAATTCCGCAAAGCTTCAGTTTCCCTCCTTGGATTTATTCTTGAGGGCGGACAGGTAAGACCCACTGAGGAAAAGATTAAAGCTGTTCGGGACTGGCCCATGCCCGAGACCCGGAAACAGGTTCAACGTTTTCTGGGTTTTGCTCATTTTTACCGCAGATTCATTCAAAACTACAGCTAAACTGCTCTACCCCTAACTGCCCTTACTTCCACTAACATACCTTTTGTTTTGTCTCCTGAGGATGAGGCAGCCTTTGTCCATTTGAAAATTTTTTTTGCCAATGCTCCTATACTCATACAGCTGGACCTCTCCAAACAGTTTGTGGTGGAAGTTGACACCTCTGATTCGGGAGTTGGAGCCGTTCTCTCCCAAGTCTCAGATGCTGATGACAAATTAAATCCCTGTGCCTTTTTCTCTCGCAGACTCTCCCCTGCAGAGAGAAATTAGGATGTATGTGACCATGAGCTATTAGCCATAAAACTGGCCCTGGAAGAATTGAGACACTGGCTAGAGGGAGCTACACACCCCCTTCAGGTTTGGACTGATCACAAAAATCTGTCATATATCCAATCTGCCAAGTTTGCCACGGACGAATCTGAAGAGCCTGTTGCTCCCATCCTGCCTCCTAGCTGCTCAGTAGTCGCAGTCACCTGGGATATTGAGGATTTAGTCAAACAGGCCCAACTGTCTGAGCCTGAACCTGGTACCGGACCACTTAACAGAGTTTATTAAAAGTTTACTTTGTCCATTCGTGCTCGAGTAATTAACTGGCTCCACACCTCTAAGTTTTCTGCCCATCCAGGAATCAGTCGAACTGTGGCCCTCATTAGTGGACGTTTTTGGTGGCCCTCCTTACTGAAGGACGTCAAGAAGTTTGTCTTGGCCTGCCCAACCTGCGCTCATAACAAGCCCTCTAAACCCCCCACTGGACTGCTTCAACCCTTGCCCATTCCCAAGCGACCTTGGTCTCACATAGCTATCGACTTCATCACTGGACTCCCCACCTCGAAAGGTATGACCACTATCTTAACAATCTGTTGGGTTTATTCAATGATGATTATAAAATTAATGTGTGCTTATGAAACATTTGTGCAAGGGGATGCTCTACTCCTGTCTCATGATCCAATCAGGAGACCATCCTGCCTTGTCATTCTGATGGAGCATTCTGTCTTCATGAACTGATCAATTGTTCTGTCAGAACAATACTCTGTTTGTAACCATGTGTCATGTTCTGTTAATAGACGCTCTGCAGAGGAGGGCCAGTGGGAGACAGTATGTTTGAGTCTGGGGTTCAGCTGTCTCTCCTTCCTGCAGGAACTGTATCGATAAGTCTGTTCAGTTCTTCTTAAGAAAAAACTTATTATGAACTTGACATTTTTGGTCCCGAAACCTGGGAGTCAAGATCCAATTGTCCAGGACCGTGTGGGACCAAGGCCAGGAATCTGTTGACAGCCGTCCTCCCTTCGCCGGACGGGGCCAGTTTGGTCCAACCCTGCCCTGGGCATCTTGGTGACGGCTCCAGAGGAACTGATTCTACACGACAAAGGGTAGGCCTGAAGCTTTTGATCAAAAGTTGGTCTAGGACCATTTAAGTTACAGCTGTAATCGCAAGAATATTTGACAAGACCAAATCTTGTTGACGGATATGGCATCTGGGTATTCTGTGCTATAGAGTGTGAGACTGTGATGTTCTCGAGATAGTATGGTTTGCAGCTGCCGCAGCAGGGATAGCAAATACGGCATCTGGGTATCCGGTGCGTGCAAGGGCCTGGAGTTGGAGACTCCAAAGTGTACACGATAGGTGTTTTTTGTCTATGTTGGTTAAAA
>JAGKQL010000004.1:27592646-27615538 GCA_018398635.1 Cyprinodon brontotheroides | reverse complement strand
GCATATCTCTAGCCACGTTCTGGGTGAGAGGTGGGATCACCCTGGACAGGTCACCAGTCTGTCGCAGTATGTTCAACCAGCTTAAAAGTAATCGGTAATCAGATTTATTATTTGCACTTTTACTAAGTGAACTTTTTAACTCCCTTAAATCTGAAATTCCAATGCCAAATTGTTTAAATCTTTTATCTTTGGACCCCCTGCAGAGTGACGTCACACCTGCATGATCCTATCCTTACCTCCCTGCTAGATTGCAAAAAGCAGCTTGCTCATAAGTTGTCAACATAACACGCTAAATCTTAAATGTACGTTTACATATAAAAGAAAAAGGGGCGCAGTGCTTGCTACTGAATGTCAACACTATGACAACTAGATAACAAGGTCAGGAAAAAGTTTTAAGTGAAGCCGGGATTAAAACAGTAGCTACAAGAAGCTTCAAATAAAAGGTGTTCTTTATGTTCAACCTAAACACCAACTCCGATAGACCATCAGTAGAGCATGTGTTTAAATTAATCAATCCCTGCTGCGAAAGCTTATAGCAGTGAAAGCTAATATACCACAGCCATCACTTAATAAACGCAAAATAAACAACCCTCTAAAAACGGAAAACTGTAATGGACTGAAAGTCCTGTTTTTTATGTGGGAAATTATTTGCGTGTGTTTTAGTACAATTCTGATATATTGCGTATTTGTCTGTTTCTATAGCTAATGATACTGAATAGCAATTGTAGCTTAGAGACCTGCGAGATTACATTTTATAACCCACCCGGAACCCGTTAGGATGACTGCAAACCCGACCGTCACCCGCGGATATCTTCAATTCAAATCTGAACCCGACCCGACCGTTGATATTTAACCCGCTAACCCGACCCGTTAAAGACATCATATGACTGGCCAATGCTGGCTGCGCTGCACCCAGTGCCTGATTAATATATAACACATTTCTGATGTCCATAACAACACACACATGCATAAAAAAAAAATCACCAACTACCCGCCTACTAAAAAATATCCGCCCGACCGTTTATTTTTTTGTATGTATTTTCACTTGGGTACACCTGACCAGTGCAGGACTTTAGTGTGGCGCTGAAGGATATGTAGGGCGGAGAAAAAAAGTGGTTTATGTTGCATTTTTCCAGCGGTTCGAGATATTTAAATACGGTATTAACTTATTTTACACTATTCTCTATTCTTTTACTACTTTAAGCCTCTCCTGACTAAAATTAGGTCTTAATATTTCCACAAGTCCCTCTCACCTGCAAGTCTGAGTCCACTGCTGTCCCTGAATGGGTTAGCATTTATTTTTGGAGGAAGCAGCCCAGCAGGTGTTATGGGGGAGGTGTAGTAGGAGGGTGATGGGGGCGAGGCAACAGATTCTTTTCTGAAGTTTTTTGTCGGGTTTTGTGGACGGTGAGCAGCGGGAGAACTTTTATTATTTCTTCTTTCTGAGGAGCCGCATGAATGAGGTTTCCTAATCAGATATACACAGCACCGAAAACAAAATACTTGTACAAAATATTGGAGCGGACTGTCCCCCTACCGGTCAAGATTGGTGGGGACATGTCCACACCAGTCCTTAAGGAAGTTACGCCTATGTTTTAAACACATCAGAAAAACCATACTGGCATTTAAACATTCAAGGGGTAAAAGTAAAATTCCTGTGTGACACCGGGGCCAATAAATCTATTCTGAGGGATACAATACCTCAGATTAATTCGGGATCAAAATGGATCACTGAATTCTCTGCTGACGGGAGAATGGTAGTTCAGCGCATTTCTGAAAAACAATTGGTCACTGATAAAGAGGGATTCACGGTGGAAGCTGATTTTGTGTTAAGCCAAGACTGTCCAGTTAATCTATTAGTTAGAGATTTGTTAAGGAAATTGCAATTAGTGATGGAGCCTACAGACAGAGGGGTAGTGATGAAAAGATGTACATGCTGCCGGAGGAAGTTACTCCAGAAAAGCAGCTGACACACATGTGATACATTCAGGCTCATCAAGAAAAACATGAATAGTTCTAGCAATTAATGGACAGGCAGTTAGACTTATATACGAATCAGGAGCCTGTAATACTTGTGTTAAAGATAATGTAAATTCTAAAACCGTCTAAAAGGCAAATTTTTGTAAAATCAGCAAATAATCAAAAGGTTGCAAGGTTGCATGTTTTTGTAGTAATATCCCCAACTCACCCCATTAATCTGTTAAAGTGAGACTTGATGGAAAATTAGGCATTGCAATTTTCCCCACGCTGGGGGGAATGAAGGCTGTATGAATAATACATGTAATGGTGTTGCAACCAAATTCTTCTGTGTTTTATGCAACATGCTTAGCATTTCTGCTCCATGTCTATTCTTCCAACTATGGAAACAGCCTTATAAAATTATGTTCAATGTAAAACCCCAGGTTCAAGATTTAGCATGTGTTAAAATAACTCAGCATTCTTTGCTACGATCACAATTTGATGAAAATGATTTCAAAGATATTCCAACTGCTTTGTGGTCTACAAGAAGAATTGATGTAAGACTGTTGACAACTATATATTTAGTTGAAATAGATCCTAATACAGGCCAAGGATAAAACAATATCTACTAACATGTGAAGCAAAGGAAAGTATGAACTAGTTATAAATTTTTTACCGGGGGCAGAAATAAGTTTGTTGTTTGTGCCATGTTATTTCAGAAGAAGGTAAAAAGCTACAAGAATGTCTTTTTAGAATTGTGCAATTACTGCAGGGTTTAGATTCCACAGTTTGAAAAATACTTAGCTTTTCTTAAGTTTTTTTATGACACACTAATAGCTATGTCAGAGAAGCAGACAGCAATTCACAAAGCTGAATGTAGAACTTTTCTCAGCAACTGTCTTAGCTTTGTAAAATTATCAAAAACCGTGCATCCAAATAGTTGACAGTTAGGCAAGTTATATGACCTCTATATTGTTACAGTCTCATGGTGATAGGCTCATAAGTGTCATGTTCTACTTTAAGGGTTAAAGACTCGACTAAGCAACAGTTCCTCTCATATTCTTATTCTTTATTATATTGTGTAGTTGGATGTATATATATATATATATATTAGTGCTGTCAAAATTATCGCGTTATTATCGCGTTAACGCGAGGCTATTTAACTTGGCGATAATTTTTTAGCGGGAAGATTAACGCTATGTGGTTTGGATGTTTGGGTACCTCCTCCCCCTACGAAGGGCGATTGTTTGACCTCACACAGAGCAGGGGATAAATCTCCACACAAACTGTTCAAGTACTTCTGGAAACTTAAGTGGCAGTCAGCTCCATCGCTCCTCAGGAACCAACGAAACCCGAGTAAACCCTGTCCGCCCTTCAACGATTAAACCAAGTTCTGGAATAACCCACATCGACTGGATTCAGGAAAGGACACCTTATCCCTGCTAACATGAGTCCTGTTTCAATCTCTGTTTTTGCAAGTCGTCGCTGAAGTTTCCCACTGAGCCTGAACTAAACACTGAACTTCCCTTCTCACTTCCAGTTCCGGTTCACCAGTAACGTTCTGAGAAACACTGGACCCAACTCATTGTGTTTTCAATAAACCTACTCACCCTTTACTCTGGTTCTCTGAGTAGTTTCCTGCATGTGGGTCAGATCCCTTAAAAAGAACATGACATTTCTAATGTATTGGGGTTTTTTTTGTCCTACATACTGCATTAACTAAAGTGTAGTTAGAACTGAAAACACAAGTTTGGTATTACTGTTTAACACACTTCAGATTTCTTTCCATTTATTTACAACAAACTCATTTAAGTAGGAAACTGGGATATTTAGGAATCAGACCATTTAATTGAATGATAGAGCTCTTAGAAAATGCTTGTAGTTTTGTTCCAGGTTCTGTTTGTTGTATTACAATAGCAACCAATCAGAAAATTTGCCTTTTTACAAAAAAGTTTCTACCTTTCCTTTCAATACTGAACATAAAAAAGCAAGTCTTGTGGTCTGTAATTGTTTTCCATCTATTTCAGGGCTGAACAATTAAATACATACTTTGCGTCTCACCATCCCCAGCCTTCATTAGAGAAATAATTTTGTGCCCAGATTAAAAGTCTTTTTCAGGTCTGTCAGGTATATGTTATTCTGCAAATATTTGAATAGTAATTGTTTCTATAAAACATTTTTTAACCTGACAGCTTAAAGTTATAGTGGAGGATTTTCACAAAGATTTAAAAAGACCCGACCTCTCCACTTAAAAAAAGCACATTTACAACCCTGTAACCCTGTATGCTCGTGCACACTCTGTTTAAAAGTTGCTGTTTGCATCATTCATACAAGCTTACTTTCCAAAAGAAGATTCGTGATTTTTGATTTGACCACATTGACTGACAATTGGGAAGACCACTTATTTTGATGATCATCCCGGAACAAGAACATCCTCCACTATACCTTGAACATTAGTTTGACGAGGACAATAGTCACTCTTTCCTGGTTTTAGCTCTTTTTGTCAAAACGCAAATTCTGTCAGTACTTACAGGACTTTGTTTGAAGTTTTGACCACTGGCAGCAGCCTGACGAGAGCCTCTTCTGAAGCGGAGTATTTCTTCAGGTCAAACACATCCAGATCTTCTCCTGATGTCACTAAGATGAACGCCAGAGCTGACCACTGAGCAGGAGACAGTTTTTCTGTGGAGAGACTTCCTGATCTCAGAGACTGTTGGATCTCCTGGACCAGAGAACGGTCCTTGAGTTCATTCAGACAGTGGAACAGGTTGATGCTTTTCTCTGCAGACAGATTCTTATTGATTTTATTTTTCATGAACTGAACTGTTTCCTGATTGTTCAGTGAAGTACTTCCTGTCTTTCTCATCAGACCTTGTAGGAGTCTCTGATTGGTCTGCTGTGATAAACCCAGGAGGAAGCGGAGAAACAAGTCCAGGTGTCCATTGGGACTCTGTAAGGCCTTGTCCACTGCACTCTGATGGAGACTTTTTAGTTTCACTGTCTTAGATAATTTAGAACTGACGGGCTTATGTTTTTTCATCACATTGACTCCATTTTTCATGAAGGTCAGATGGACATGAAGAGCAGCCAGAAACTCCTGAACGCTCAGATGGACGAAGCAGAACACCTTGTCCTGGTTCTGGTACAGCCCTCTCTCCTCTTTAAAGATCTGTGTGAACACTCCTGAGTAAACTGAGGCTGCTCTGATATCGATGCCACACTCTGTCAGGTCTGATTCATAGAAGATCAGGTTTCCTTTCTGCAGCTGATCAAAAGCCAGTTTTCCCAGAGACTCAATCATCTTCCTGCTCTCTGGACTCCAGTGAGGATCTGTCTCAGCTCCTCCATCATACTTGACCTTCTTCACTTTGGTCTGAACCACCAGGAAGTGGATGTACATCTCAGTCAGGGTGCTGGGCAGCTCTCCTCCCTCTCTGGTCTCCAACACATCCTCCAGAACCGTAGCAGTGATCCAGCAGAAGACTGGAACGTGGCACATTATCTGGATGCTTCTAGATCTATTGATGTGGGAGATGATCCTGCTGGCCTTCTCCTCATCTCTGAATCTCTTCCTGAAGTACTCCTCCTTCTGTGGATCATTGAATCCTCTAATCTCTGTCACCATGCAAACTAACATAGAAGGGATCTGACTGGCTGCTGCAGGTCGAGTGGTTATCCAGAGGAGAGCAGAGGGAAGCAGTTTCCCCCTGATGAGGTTTGTCAGCAGAACATCCACTGAGGTGGACTCTGTAACATCAGTCAGGATCTCCTTGTTGTGGAAGTCCAGAGGAAGTCGACTCTCATCCAGACCATCAAAGATGAAAAGAACCTGGAAGTGATCAAAGCTGGAGATTTCTTTGGTTTCAGTGAAGAAGTGATGAACAAGTTCCACCAAGCTGAACTTTTTCTCTTTCAGCACATTCAGCTCTCTGAAGGTGAATGGAAATATGAACTGGATGTTCTGGTGGGCTTTGCCTTCAGCCCAGTCCAGGGTGAACTTCTGTGTTAAGACTGTTTTCCCAATGCCAGCCACTCCATTTGTCATCACTGTTCTGATTGGTTGATCTCTTCCAGGAGGGACTTTAAAGATGTCTTCTTGTCTGATTGTTGTTTCTGGTCTGCCTGGTTTTCTGGATACTGTTTCAATCTGTCTGACCTCATGTTCATCATTTATCCCCCCAGCCCCTCCCTCTGTGATGTAGAGCTCTGTGTAGATCTGGTTCAGAAGGGTTGGACTTCCTGCTTTGGCGATCCCCTCAAACACAGACTTGAACCTTTTCTTCAGACTGGATTGAAGTTTATCTTTACAAAATGGGACAAAAAGCTCTGAAATATAAAATAATATCATTAGTACTGAAACAATTCCTATCAATAGATCATCTTTTCTTTTTTCTATTCTATCTCATTTAAATACATACTGTACTGAACCACATGTAGGACGACCCTGATTATAAGACTACCCCCTCTTTTCGGGACAATTTTTTAGGAACAAAACAAAAAGACTAAAAATAAAATTGAAAATGTTCCAGGTTCCATGCTTCATGAAATTGAAATAATATTGCATTAAAAGATTTGTGCAAATAAACAATAAAAAAGTGAAAAATGCTGTAATGACACATTTAATTGAAATCTTGCAACAGTTTAACTCGAATGCAATGTGAAATTTGCTCAGGGAATCTCATAATTCTGCAAGAGGCTTTTACTCACAGATGTCCTCTGCCTCGATGTCACTCCTACTATCACCCTGGGCTTTGCAATTTTTTCTTAAGCTTTTGTTTTCCAGTTTGTATTTTCCCTGTCTTTTTGAATGTACCATCTTCTGACGTTGCACTCGTTAACTACATCTTTCTTTGCTGTCTGACAATTATTTGATGCCTCTGCTGCATTGACCTAGCCTGACGTAGTCCTACTCAATTCTAGTCAGAATATGAGTCTGATACTGCTCCATAGAGCTGTGATTATGGGGCGTGTTTTGAGCGAACCAGGAAAAAAAATGCCTCTGCACTCAATTGGATAGACCTACAACCAATAAGAGCAATGGAGTGCGCGTGACCTATGTTAAGCCATGGATAGTTGTTGTCAACAAAAATAAAAGCGTGCAGTTGCACGCCTAGAATAAGAAGATGAGCCTTGATCGGCGTTTCTCTGTTCCTCTTTAAAATTAATTTGCTGTACGATATCTTCTAGAACAGACCTAATAGCAGAATCTAAACACCCCTCAACTCTCCAGCGGCAGCCATTGTTGTTTGTCACCCGCGCGCTTTGGTGGCGTGGTTGATTACGTTACTGTTGATCATCTTTCCCATCATCATCATATAAAGCCAGCCCTGACAATTTGATTGGATGCGCCATAGAGTGGGCGAGCATACTCGTGCTACTATGGAGCAATGCCAGACCGAACTTCCCGACCTCCTAAAGCGTTATTGGGGCGGGACTAAGTTCGGAATGGCACCCAGGCTAGCATTGACCACCATCATTTTAAAATCAGTCTCATAACTCTGACTGAAATGTCTGCAAATATGTCTGACTTTTGATCCACTCCATTCTCTCCATCTGTAGCATTCTTGTAACTTCTTCATTGTTGTGATAGAAATATGACACCAACCACAGTGAGGTCACTGGCTTTACTAAAAACTGGCGTCCTCTGCTGTTGCATTTATGTAGCGACCCCAGACAAAAGTCAGCCTGTATAATTGGTTAAACCCCCATTATAAGACTTACCCCACATTTTCACATCATTAAAAAAAACAACTTGTCTTATATTTGGTAAAATACAGTAAGTTATCCAATAGTTTAAATCTCTGTAGAAATCCACTTACTGTTCTGCAGATGTTCAGCGAGCTCCTCCTGCTTCATCCTCCTCAGAAAGTTCAGGGTGATCTTCTCCAAAGCCTCTCTGCTGCTCCTCATCTGCTCTTCATCCTCTTCTTCCAACACCTCCTCATCCTCCCAATGATTCTCTAAGCATTTTAGGTCATCTGGACTCAGAATCTTTTGGAACTTCTTCAGCTCGTTCTTCACAAAACTAATAATGTTTTCCTCCAGCAGCTCAAACAGAACAAAATATGAAGGACACATTAGACTCAGAAACCATGGCAATGGTAATTGCCCCTGCATCAGAGGAGGTGCCAGACAG
This sequence comes from Cyprinodon brontotheroides, assembly GCA_018398635.1. NCBI lineage: Eukaryota > Metazoa > Chordata > Actinopteri > Cyprinodontiformes > Cyprinodontidae > Cyprinodon > Cyprinodon brontotheroides. Next base: position 27,607,443 of record JAGKQL010000004.1, on the reverse strand, counting down.
CCTGCCACTGATTTCCATGACTGCAGCATCATCTGGTAGTGGCAATTCGGGTGGCAGCTAGATCTAATAGTGGTACTGATGGTTGCACTTGGAGAGTAGTGGCACTTCTGGTGGCACTTTAACTAATGCACAAGGTGTCAGTAATCCAGCAGGCCACCTCCACTTCTATTGCTGTTTATGGCCAAATTGTGTGATTTTGGGGTTATTTAATGCCTGTTCTATATTTTCTAGGGTTCCACCAATGCCATTGATTGGCCCAATACAGATACCTGATACCTCACTGTGCAGTATCGGCTGATACCCATACCATGCTGATACAATACCGATACTGTCTGTTTGAAATTGATGTGTGTGTATATAAATGAAGAACTGCATACTACTTGGATGTAAAATAATTGCCACCATGGCTATGTCAAGGCGCCGCCTACCTTTGTGAAGCATGAAAAAAAGTGAATCCTGTTGAACTTTTTAATGCCTAACTGGAATGGGTGACAATAGTTGAATACACTTTTGACTCAAAATGGTATCGGTGCCCAATTTGTTGGTACTTGTTGGTACCACCATTTTAGTGCTGGATCGGGGGCCCTGCCCGATACTGCTATTGGTATCAATTCAACACTAATATTTACTTTGAATTAATGTGGTGGTAAAGAAAATGTATTTAGAAAATGTCATGTTGTATTTGTCACTTGTCTAGCTAAGCCATTCATATATTTGTAGTTAATAATAAACAATAAAATTTGACATCATACAAAATTTTACCTCTTTCCATACAGACATAGACAGGAAGGAAAATAAGTATTTGAACACCCTGTTATTTAGGAAGTTCTCCCACACACAAAAAAGGAGGGGAGATTGACATGACTATTGTCATGTTTAGCTTCTTCCTTTTTCTAATGATTTTTCCAACAGTGGAACTTTATTCACCAAGCTGCTTGGTAATTTCCCCGTAGCCCTTTCCAGCCTTGTGGAGGTGTACAATTTTGTCTGTAGTGTCTTTGGACACCTCTTTGGTCTTAGCTATGTTAGCAGTAGGATTCTTAATGATTGTATGGAGTGGACATGTGTCTTTATGCAGCTAATGACCACAAACAGGTGCATCTAATTTAGGATATTTTGAAGGCAGACTAACAGGCAGAGATGGGGGATCTGTAGTCAATAAGTCATTTGGATGTCATGTTTTTTCTACCAAACCACTGAACCAGGTGAGTCCAATCTGGTTTATCCTATATAGATTGGAGTCACGTGGTTCAGTGGCTAGGCAGAAAAAAAAAAAAAAACATGACAGAGATGACTTGTTGACTCCGGATCCCTCATCTCTGCTGACAGTTTTTTTAGGATCAGAATTCGAGCTGATAGAGAGGATTTTAAATACATATTTGCAGCTGTATCATACAAATAAACTATAAAAAAAAAAACATTTTGATTTCTGGGATTTTTGTTTAGGAATCCAGTTTGTGTGGGTTCTGTTTTTGTGTGTTCTCTACCAGTTCTCAATAAACCTGTTAAAACTTCCCCTGGTCTCTCCGTTTGGTTTTCTGCATTTGGATCAGATCTTTGAATTAAATCATGACATAGATTATGATTCTCATATGGGACATGCAACTGTCAGACAATTTCAGACGGGGGGGAACTTGCAAAATAGCAGGGTTTGCAAAAACTTATTTTCCTCAATGAATATATGGCATCCTGTTGCATCTTTGATACCAGGGAATTCTACCCAGTACTACCATGTTTTTGTTTTCTGTAACAACTCACCGTAAGCTCTCACACTGTATAATATGCCGACTGTTTAAGCAGTGAGCCATCCTTTCAGCATGTCATATACAAACTGTGCTTTTAGGCAATATAGTTTACATCCGAATAATACAGTCACTGTCTATTTTGGGTCTAACACTTTTTATTAATTCAAAAACAATAACACCATCAATTGCAGTGATGGGAGTTACAGCGTTGAAAGTTACTAACGCCGTTACCTTTTTAATAACAAGGTAATCTAACTAATTACTTTGACTGTAACTATAACGCAGTTGGCCATTGCTTTGACACACCCTCAAGCATACAATACATAAGGCTCGCTTCCAATACCTTTTTTCATGAAAGGATTCCAGCGCCTTGTCATGAGAGAGTGTGGGAGGATGAGATTGGCTGATGTATAGGTAGAGATTAAGTCTGTCAGTTGGGTAGGTGGAGGTGTTTTCTGCTGTTGGGTGTTAACGCATTACACTTACAGAGAGAAGAAGCGAGTGAGGAGGACTCCAGCAGCAAAACAGCAATTTTCCAGATGGAAATACCAGTGTTACATCGAGCTGCGTTTTCCCATCAGATATAGTTTCCCCTGCATCACAGCCACCCTGTGCTCACGTCACAGGGATGGATGGATCAGAGATGGAACATCAGACGGACGGGGCGGGGGCGGACAGGCCCACAGAATTTCAGAATTAGACATCCCCAGGTATAAATCAGATCTGAATGCCCTGTTAAAAAACAGCTATGAGTAGAGGTAATGCAGTTCGATGATATTTAAACCGCATCAGATACCGCTCCCCCAAGGTTAAGAAGAGGGGAACGCTATCTGACGGGGTTTATATGCCAGTCAGATACCGTCCCCCCCCCCTGATGTCATTTACATTGAGTTGCAATTAATGCAAAACTCTCTGCAGGTACTTGTCTTTGTCGTCCACACTATTCAGCTGGCTTTTGAAACACGCGGCTAGAAGGTGGGGGCCGGTGGTGAGGGTTACATGCCTACATAGAGAAACGCAAAAGTAACACAAGTTACTTTTACTAGTAACTAATTACTTTTTATTGTGGAGTAACTCAGTTACTTTTGGGAGAAGTTAACTAGTAACTATAACTAATTACTTTTTCAAAGTAGCGTGCCCAACACAGATCAACTGTAAGTACTAATTTATTTACTTATTTACTCAGTAGCTGATAATTCACTTGACATCAATAATCAGCATTGTTTCCACAAAAAACGTAGCAGCCACCTTTGGATGTTGCATGCTTTTACAGCCGATCTGGCTCTTGATATCATCCTGGCATCCTCTGGCATTATCATGGCATTTTAATTGCACCCAGTGGACACTTATTTTATAAGTGAGCCAGCATATTTTCAAGTGCTATTTTTTATATCACCACATTTGTTTTTCTTTTCAGTCAAACCACTCACACAAACAGTTACCTTATAACTTTTTTAATAAATTGTTTTAAAATATTTATTAAATAATGTGAATTAAGCAAATCATTAATTGAAAGTTAATATAGACCAGGCATTACATTACCCCCAATATCATACCATTTGCCCATAAGGAGCAATAGAGTTAGGGCAGGTGGCCTGCAAGCGATACCTTGTGGCAGGCAGCTGCTGAAAGTCCCACAAGCCTTTGTTTTAAATATTATAAATAAAATATGATTATTTAGAAGTAGTTATAGACTAACAGTCATATATAACAAACCGTTTACCCCCCCAAAATAAATAAAAATGCAGCAGGTGGCCTGGCGGCTTAGTGACACCTTATGGCAGTCGCAGGCATGTGAAAGTTCCGCCGAAAGTGCCATTACCAAAGGTGCCACAGAAGGAGCTCGGCCCCACTGTCAGACTGAGGATTTCGAGCCAAACATCAGATCCATGTCAGACAGACTGACAGTCCTCTGGTCTACAAAGTGCAGCATGGAGATGCCTGTGAACAGAACCCATGGAGAAGAAGTTGTAGTACATGTACAGACCATAAATATGAAGTCCTGCTGGGTTTGATGCTGCTTGGCCGATGGACCTCTGGGAACCTCTGAATTCTGCTGGTCCACTCTGTGGAGGAACCAGGAAGTATTAACTCACATTCTGTAGAGCAACAAAAAAAAAGACAGAGGTATAAGTGTTGTCATGCTGCAAAAACTATAAATTGGGACACCTGATCAGATCAGAAGCTCCTACCTAAGCAGAGTTTGGGTTACTATGGTAACTATACTAAAACACGGGTAATTTCTGTCATGTTGTGTTATGATTCTGGCCTGTCTGCCTGCTCTGCTCTCCCTGTGAGCAATCATCTCCAGCTGCTGCCTGCTGCACTGCAGTGCAATCAGCAGAATGTCTCTCACCTGTGTTCAAGCAGTTATAAGACAGCCTGTGGCAGGCAGACAGTCAGATAATTGCAAAACCAACTAGCAAGCAGTATCCAGCACTTAAAGTTACCTGACCAAGTCTTTGCTTCATTTTCCTTTTTGCTCAGCCCTATCTTCACATTTTCATTGTGAAATTGCTTCTGCCTCTGAAAGGTTTCTAACCCACATGCAGAACACACGGACTCAGAGGGAAAAGTTCAACAGTTTATTGAAACACAATGATATTAAAGAACTGATTCTTGGGAAACAGATCCAGGACTGGTCACAACTGGGTTCTCTGCAGAGAGGGACAGTTCGGTTAGCTGAGATCCAAATACTGTTGCTTGTTGAGTAATGCAGGTCTGTACCTGTTCAGTGATTTAGGCTGAGCGGCAGAGGGAGGGAACCAGGAGGGTCCAGAGGCAGAAGGTAGGCAGAGGGCTAGGCAGAGGCAGGGCTTGACTTCAGACTTTGCAGTGTTCAGATCAGAGTTACTTTCCAGTTCTCTTCTTGAGAGCGGACAGGCAGGTTCAGACAGTTTGACTTTCCAAGGTTCTTCTGAGATCAGACAGCTGGTCTCAGCTGAGAAACTCTTCCAGAGTTCCAGGGTTCAGTCAGGTTCTTCCTAGGAAGCAGAGAGGACAAAAACAGGTTAGGTTCTGGTTCAGGTTTCAGGGGAGTCAGAGAATCAGACAGGTTGGTTGGCTCAGGCTTGCTAACCGTAACTGGCTTAACACTCTGGCACTGGAGTGTTGCTCTGCCACTGCTTAAATGCTGGTCTCCTGATGAGCAAACGAGCCGCAGGTGTGGTAGTCAGCTTCAGCTCCAGGAGACCTAGGGCGCCCTCTGCTGGAGAAAGGTGGACAGACCCCCACCAGATCCCCCCCTCAACGACCGCCTCCCCTGGCGGTCCAGAAGATGTGGGATGGCAGAGACTAACGGTAGTCGTCGATCAAGGAGGGATCCAGGATGAAGGATCCCGGAACCCAAGTGCGGTCCTCCGTAGCCCTCCCAGTCCAGGTACTGCTGCCAACCGCGGCCCCGGCGACGGTAGTCCACGATCCGGGTGAACGGTGAAGACAGGGTGACCATCAATGTCCCGGGTGGGTGGAGGGGAGTCGGACGGAGGGCACAAAGGGCTGGTCAGAACAGGCTTAATTTGGAAAACATGGAAGGTAGGATGAATGCGGAGTGAAGGTGGCAGGTGCAGGCAAACGGCAGACGGTTTGATGACAGAGGCTATTTTGTATGGACCGATGAACCTGGGGGAGAGTTTGCGGGACGTGGATTTTAGTGGGATATCTCATGTCGAGAGCCAAACCTGTTGTCCGGGTGAGTAGGTGGGAGCTGGGCGTCGTTTGCGGTCGGAGAATTTTTTATTTTGTTCGGAAGTCCGGTTCAAAGCTGTGATGGTGTCTTTCCAGATTCTATGGCAACGGCGGATGTGGTGGTGAACTGATGGAACCGAAATCTCCCTTTCGTCAGCGGGAAATAGTGGTGGCTGGTAACCTAGGGAGACTTGGAAAGGGGACAGACCGGTTGCAGATGACTTGTGTGTATTGTGTGCATACTCTACCCAGGGGAGAAATTGGCTCCAATCAGTCAGGTTGGTGGATGTTAAGCAGCGGAGAGTGGATTCCAGTTCTTGATTCATTCTTTCAGTTTGTCCATTGGATTGAGGGTGGTAACCTGAGGAGAGTGATATCTTAGTGTCAAGGGCAGAGCAGAAGTTTTTCCAGACCTGAGCTGTGAACTGGGGGCCTCTGTCGGACAGGATTTCCTGAGGGATGCCATGAAGTAGGAACACGTGTTTAATGAGTAGTTGAGCCGTTTGAAAGGCAGTCGGGAGCTTCCTGAGGGGAACAAGATGGCAGGTCTTAGAGAAACGGTCAATGATTGTGAGTATAGTTGTCATACCCATACCAGAAACGACAAGTGATCAGGGCAATGGTTCTGCTTACACCTGGATGGGCTGAGAATTTGGCTGAATGCATCCAATGAATGAGTCAAGATCTGACAGAAGTGGGTACGTACGTTGGATTAGGAGGTCCATTTCCTGGGTCAGGTTCAGAAGCTTGGGCAAGGTTGATCAGGTCGGTGATCTCCCAGGAAACGGCTGCTATGGTACAGCTAGCAGGTAAGACAGAATCAGGTGTTTCAGGCTTGTCAGGTGAGTACAGGCGAGAGAGAGAGTCAGGTTTGACATTTTTGGATCCGGGTCTGTAAGAAATGATCAGGTTGAAACGAGAAAAGAATAGAGACCAACGGGACTGACGTGGATTGGACCTTTTGACAGACTGGATATAAGATACATTTTTGTGGTCAATCCATACCAACACGGGGTGCTCTGCGCCCTCCAGCCAATGCCGCCACTCTTCCAGAGCCAATTTGATAGCCAGGAGTTCTCTATCGCCGACATCGTAGTTTTGCTCAGCTGGTGAAAGCCTGCGAGAGAAGAAGGCGCATGGGTGAGTTTTATGATCAGCGTCAGATTGCTGGGATAACACTGCCCCCACTCCAGAGTCAGATGCATCCACCTCTAGAATGAACTGCTTAGAGCGGTCTGGTTGAATTAGAATGGGTGCACTGGAAAAAAGAGCCTTGAGTTTATTGAATGCGGCCTCAGCCTCAGCAGACCAGTTGAAAGTTCTTTTGACAGATGTCAATGCAGTGAGAGGCTGGGCTGTCTTGACTGTAATTCCTGATGAATCTCCTGTAGAAATTTGCAAAACCCAGAAACCTTTTGAAGTTGCTTCTTTACATTCTTGGGGGTAGGGCCAGTCCAGAACTGCTTTAATCTTGTCCTCTGGATGGCTTCACCTGCCCGCCCTTAAGCGTAAATCCTAGAAAGGTGATACAGAAGGTTGGTGAAACTCACACTTTCCAGCCTTGATGAAAAGTTTGTTTTCGAGAAGTCTTTGGAAGAACCAAATGGAACATGTTTCTTGTGGTCTGACAGATTCTTGGAATAAATCAAGATGTCATCAATGTAAACAAAAACAAAGATGTTGAGAAAATCTCTCAACACGTCGTTAACCAGGTCTTGGAAACAGGCAGGAGCGTTAGTCAGACCAAAAGGCATAACCAGATATTCGAATTGGCCTAAAGGGGTTTTGAAGGCCGTCTTCCACTCATCTCCCTCTCTTATTCTGAGAAGATGGTAGGCATTTCTCAAATCCAACTTGGTAAAAACTGTAGCCCCTTGAACGGGTTCAAAAGCAGACGCTAGCATAGAAAAGGGATACTTGTTTTTAATAGTAATTTGGTTGAGTCCCCTGTAATCAATACATGGTCGGAGAGATACCATCCTTTTTTCCAACGAAAAAGAAACCGGCACCAAGGGGGGATGAGGAAGGCCGAATAATCCCGGCAGCTAGGGACTCATTTATGTATTTCTACATGGTTTCTCTCTCTGGTTTGGAGATATTAAAAAGTCGACTGCTAGGGAGGGCAGCCCCAGGTAACAGATCAATGGCACAGTCGTATGGTCTTGTGACAGTGCACTGACCTTGCTGAAGACTGGTGACAGATTGTGGTAGTCAGAAGGTACAGAGGATAAATCAGGTGGATCAGCCTCCAGTCAACTGGCCGGTGACTGAATAGAAGTGCTGCAGAACAGAGACAGAAGACATGGCAGGAGGCAGACCACGATTCAATATGATTCTTGGCCCAATTTATGTGAGGGTTGTGTAGCTCTAACCACTCATATCCCAGAACTAGAGATGAACAGGCAGATGGAAAGAAAAAAAAAGATATTGTCTCTCTGTGGTTTCTGGAGATCAGAAGTTCAAGTGACTGAGTCTGGTGTGTAACCTGATGTAACTTCTTTCCATCAATGGCTGAAACTCTAAGAGGTCTTTTTGTTGAACCAGGTTAGAGTCTATTAAATTCTTCTCACAATCAGAATCAATAAAGGCGGATAAGGTGAGGGTTTGGTCAGAAACAAACAAGGTAGCCGGTAGCAGCAGATGAGGAGACTTTTCAGATTGCAGATGGTCCGCCAGACTCCTCATTTCCTCTGGCAGACCCCGGCTTTTACCTTAGCTGGGCAGGTGGAAACAAAATGGCCGGGCTCACCACAATACATGCATATATTCCCCTTGTATCTCCTTTGCCTTTCCTCGGTTGAGAGTCTGGTATGACTGATCTGCATAGGCTCTACATCAGAGGTTTCTGTGGAGGGAGAGACGCCATGAGTCAAAGAAGCAGGAACAGAAGCAGGTTGGTTACGACTCCTAGGTCTGGAATTGGTTTCAGGTGACACCGAAAAAACAGAAGAGCTGTTAATTACTGGGGCAGGTACAAAAAAAACATGGCTCCTTACTTTAGACCTAGCTCTGGCTTGAAGTCTGTTATCCAGACGAATAGTTAGTCTGTTTAATTCCTCCAGGGTGGCTGGTTCGTCAATAGTGGCAAGCTCATCCTTAATTTCTTTGTCAAATGCCTTGAAATAAGCACTTTTGAGCGCGCATTCATTCCACCCGGAAGCAGCGGCTTTGACCCGGAAGTTGATCGAGAAATCGGCTACAGTCCTATTTCCTTGTTTTAGGTTTAGCAGAGCTCGAGAATCAATTGATTTGTTGGTACCCTGATTGAATACTTGTGAGAATTCTTTAATGAATTGATCAAAGGTGCAAGTGAAACTGGATTCAGAGGGAAATCTGGCTTCAGCCCATTCGACGGCTCTTCCGGTTAATTGAGATAGAATGAAACTTATTTGCATTTTGTCATTGGTAAAACTGGACGGCGAGTGTTCAAAAATCTATTTGCATTGGAATAAAAATCCTTTGTACTTACTTACTTACTTATACCAGAGAATTTCTCAGGAAGTGACGGACGGAATTCCGGAAATGACGGAACGGGCTCTGACCTTTGAGGCGGGTTTGGCTCCGGAACTGGAAGTTGTGCTGGCTCCGCTCTGGGAGTAGCATCTCTGAGGTAGCCGGCTAATTCCTGTAAAGTCTGATTAGTTTGTTCCAAGCTTGTGTTAAACTCACGGAGGGTGGAGTCTTGGCCTTGGATTTGAGCTCCTTGTTGCTCAATCATCCTCCGGAGTTGGTCTGCTGTGTTAGGTTGTTGGTCAGAGTGTTCTGTCATGTTGGGACCAACCCACATGCAGAACAAACGGACTCAGAGGGAAAAGTTCAACAGTTTATTGAAACACAATGATATTAAAGAACTGATCATTGGGAAACAGATCCAGGACTTATCACAACTGGGTTCTCTGCAGAGAGGGACAGTTCGGTTAGCTGAGATCCAAATACTGTTGCTTGTTGAGTAATGCAGGTCTGTACCTGTTCAGTGATTTAGGCTGAGCAGCAGAGGGAGGGAACCAGGAGGGTCCAGAGGCAGAAGGTAGGCAGAGGGCTAGGCAGAGGCAGGGCTTGACTTCAGACTTTGCAGTGTTCAGTTCAGAGTTACTTTCCAGTTCTCTTCTTGAGAGCGGGCAGGCAGGTTCAGACAGTTTGACTTTCCAAGGTTCTTCTGAGATCAGACAGCTGGTCTCAGCTGAGAAACTCTTCCAGAGTTCCAGGTTTTTCCTAGGAAGCAGAGAGGACAAAAACAGGTTAGGTTCTGGTTCAGGTTTCAGGGGAGTCAGAGAATCAGACAGGTTGGTTGGCTCAGGCTTGCTAACCGTAACTGGCATTAACACTCTGGCACTGGAGTGTTACTCTGCCACTGCTTAAATGCTGGTCTCCTGATGAGCAAACGAGCCGCAGGTGTGGTAGTCAGCTTCGGCTCCAGGAGACCTGGGGCGCCCTCTGCTGGAGAAAGGTGGACAGACCTCCAGATCCCAACAATTTCTCAGTTTCTCTGTAGGTTCAGTTGTTTCATTGAGTGAGAACATTGAAACTTAACAGCCAGAGGAACATGAAGCAGATTGTTCACAAGAGCTTCAGTTGTGGACATTTGAATTTAATCTAAAACATCACTTTGATAGAAATTTCTTTGTTAGATTGGCAATGTCCTATGTCAAAACTTTTGTTCAAGTTAAGTGATACGTGGCGTGCAAAAATTGATGCACTATTTTTGCATGCCACGTATCACCTTACTTGGATTTATCACTTTACTTGGATTTTCACTTCATTTGGATTTAGTTTTTACATATGCATAGATATACGTACAGATATATATATATACAGAAGAGCTATATGTGTATATATTTTATCTCTTTTTTATTCTTATTTTTTTATCTTTATTATATTGTATAGTTGGATGTGTGTATATATCATGTAAAACTGTAACTGGAGCGCGTAACAAAAGTAATTTCCCTCTTGGATTATTAAAGTATTTCTGATTCTGAGTTAATATTGTTTGAGATAATTTCTATGTAATTATAAATATTTATGTAATTTCTATCTATACAGATGAATATGTAACAAAATTGTGTTGTATTTTTTTAGAGAAATTATTTCTTACCAATCTTTCCCATCCCTAATTCTACTGAAGGATCACTAAATCTATTCCTAGTCTGTGGTCAGAGGCTGCAGCTGCAAGTTGATCAGACACTACAAAGTCCAAAAAAGGTTAATGATTTACATCCTGAGATAAATGTTTTTGCTCTATGATCAACCTTGTCCACATTTACAAAGAGCTAATGTAACCCAGAGGTAACTACTGTTGCTCTGTGATGCGTTCATGGTGCATTGCTCTTTTAGCGCTGTTGCGACAGTTTGCAACAGTTTGCAGCAGTTTTGCAACAGTTTGCCGGTTTCCGCCCGAGTGAAAATCGCGGGCTTTAAGCAATGTCTGAGCGACCAGAGCAACATGTCTGTGCTCCTCCAGGTCACTACGGTGACTTTTCCTCTTTAGGTGAGCATTAACATGTACTGGGTTACCATATTAATGTTAATAAGGCTGAGTTTAATAGCCGAATTAAACATATGTATTTGTTGATGGGATGTAAAGTTTTATGTCTGTTAAATGTGACAAAAGGTAACGGAATGTTAATCCCAGCTATGTTATTGAACAGAGAATAATTTCATTTTGTAAATGTGGATTTCTTTATGCTGTTCTGTGGTTTTATATATATATATATATATATATATATATATATATAAATATATAATAATGGACAGTTTGCCTGTTTCCGCCCGAGTGAAAATCACGGGCTTTAAGCAATGTCTGAGCGACCAGAGCAACATGTCTGTGCTCCTCCAGTTCACTACGGTGACTTTGCTCTTTACGTTGCGGCGGTCACTGCGGCAAAAGAGAGAGAGAGAGAGGGACTGCAGATACGGCGGTCTGTCTAAACAAGTGAGGGAGAGAGAAAGACCTTGGCTGCGGTACTCTGTGCTCACGGAGGACGGGGTTTCTGATCATCCTGTAGGCAACACACAGACATATTCCCAAACTCCCCTCTACACTATATATTTACATGCACACAACATAAGAGCCCTAATTTATTTTATTTTGCTGGCCAGCTTTTATTTCATTTTTGAAAGGAAAGCTTTTCTTTTATTCTTGAAAAACACAGTTTTATTTTACTTTTGAAAGGACAATTGAGAGAACCTTTTGCTGGACTCCTGAATCGGTGAATCGTGTTTTTTTTTTTGGAGTAGAGACTCCAGAATAGAGGGAAAATATTTTCTGTGAATTAGAAATGCCGGAGTTTTTGTTGTTGTAGTTTTTCTCAAATAAGATTATTAGTTCTTTATCGTGAATATCAGTATTGGGGATCATTATAAGGTTTCTTTCCATATCATTGTTTTATTATTGTGTGCTAATAAATTTTAAAGGATACTGAGGTGTGGTGTATTTCTGTTCCAGAAATATATTAATAACTTCTGGTTGATAGTAAACTTTCTTTCAGGAAATCCTATACACTACTGTTTATGCTCTAAAAACATTCTAAATGACTTCGTTTCGAGTAAATTAAGTGGACGCCACCCACTCAGGACACTTGGAATACATTGACTCCAGCAGTATGGAGGAATATTGACACGTTTTTTTGTGGACTTTTATGGACCTTTCTGCCTCGAGCATGCCATGGACCTCCATTATATTTTAATTTCAGCAGACAGCAAGAAGCCTCCCAGATCTCCAGGATGCATTTGAGATATCAAAAAAGTACTCCAGGGTGTTGTTCAGCATGGGGTGAGTAGAAAATGAAGGCTAATCATGTTTTGGGTGTACTATTCCTTTAACCATTCGTAATCGACTTTGAGCCAGGACCAGGTCTAAATTAAGAAGCCATGTTTTTTCTGCAACTTCCCCTAAGACTAACTGTTCTTCTGCTTTTTCTGTCCCACCTGAGATTGATTCTAGACCACGGAATCGTATCCAGTCCGCTCCTGTTCATCCATCTTTAACCCATGGTGTCTCTTCTCCTACAGAAACCTCTGATGTCGAGCCTATGCAGATTGGTCATACCAGACTCACTACAGAGGAAAGGCAAAGGAGATATAAAGGGAACCTATGCATGTATTGTGGAGAGCCCGGTCATTTTGTCTCCTCCTGCCCAGCTAAGGTAAAAGCAGGGGTCCGCCAGAGGAAATGAGGAGTCTGGCGGACCATCTGCAATCTGAAAAATCTCCTCACCTATTGTTACCTGCTACTCTGTTTGCCGCTGATCAGACTCTCACGTTATCTGCATTTATTGATTCCGTTTGTGAGAAAAATTTTATTGACTCCAACCTTGTCCAACAACTAAACATTGAAACTATTCCTTTGAAGAAGCCTCTTAAGAGTCTCAACCATAGATGGTAAAAGATTACATCAAGTTACCCACCAGACTCAGCCTCTTCAACTCCTGATTTCTGGTAATCACCGAGAGACAATAACCTTTTTTTGTTTTTCCATCAGCCTGTTCTTCCCTGGTTCTTGGATATAAGTGGTTAGAGCAACACAACCCTCATATAAATTGGACTAAGATACACATTGAATCGTGGTCTGCCTCCTGCCATGTATCCTGTCTTCGTTCCGCAGCCCCTGTCATTCAGTCTCCTAGTAGTCAAAGGGAGCCAGACCCACCCGATTTGTCTTCAGTGCCATCTGAGTATCACGATCTAGCACCAGTCTTCAGCAAGGTCAGTGCATTGTCTCTTCCTCCTCACAGACCATATGACTGTGCAATAGATCTATTACCTGGGTTCTCCCCTTCCTAGCAGCCGACTCTTCAATATCTCCAAACCAGAAAGAGAGACTATGGAGAAGTACATTAACGAGTCCCTAGCTGCTGGGATTATTCTGCCATCTTCATCCCCTCTTGGTGCAGGTTTTTTCTTCGTCGGTAAGAAGGATGGATCTCTCCGACCCTGCAATGATTACAGAGGCCTTAACCAAATAACAATAAAAAACAAATATCCTCTGCCTCTGCTTGCATCTGCGTTTGAACCCGTCCGATGGGCTACAGTTTTTACTAAACTGGATTTAAGAAATGCCTACCACCTTCTCCGCATAAGAGAGGGAGATGAGTGGAAGACGGCCTTCAAAACCCCTCTAGGTCAATTCGAATACCTAGTTATGCCTTTTGGTCTGACTAATGCTCCCGCCTGTTTTCAAGCCCTGGTTAACGACGTGTTGAGAGACTTCCTCAATACTTTTGTTTTTGTTTACATTGACGACATTCTGATTTATTCCAAGAACCTGTCAGATCACAAGAAACACGTCAGTTTGGTTCTCCAAAGACTTCTTGAAAATAAACTTTTTGTCAAGGCTGAAAAATGTGAATTTCATCAACCTTCTGTCACCTTTCTAGGATTTGTGCTCGAGGGCGGGCAGGTGAAGCCATCGGAGGACAAGATTAAAGCCGTTCTGGATTGGCCTACCCCCGAGAATCGGAAACAACTCCAGAGGTTTTTGGGCTTTGCAGACTTCTACAGGAGGTTTATTAGAAATTACAGTCAGACAGCCCAACCACTCACTGCCTTGACTTCTGTAAAGAGAACTTTCCACTGGTCCGCTGAGGCCGAGGCTGCCTTCAATAAACATAAGGCTCTTTTTTCTAGTGCACCAATTCTCATACAACCTGACCCCTCTAAACAGTTCATCTTAGAGGTGGATGCATCTGACTCTGGAGTGGGAGCAGTCTTATCCCAGCAATCCAACTCTGACAACAAAACTCACCCATGCGCCTTCTTTTCCCGCAGGCTTACTCCAGCTGAACAAAACTACGATGTTGGCAATAGAGAACTTCTTGCCATTAAATTGGCTCTGGAGGAGTGGCGGCATTGGCTAGAGGGCGCTGAACACCCCGTGTTGGTATGGACTGACCACAAAAACCTGTCTTACATCCAGTCTGTCAAGAGATCAAACCTGCACAATTCCTCTGGCAAAGATCTACCGCATCCTGGCTAACCTAACTATCCCTCTCTACAGAGAACCCTGTGTTACCAGTCCTGGATCTGTTTCTCAGCATCTTTCTTATAACATTGTGCTTGTTTCAATAAACAGTCAAACTTTTCATCTGCCTCCGTTGTGTTCTGCATGTGGGTTAGAAATCTGAATCCCATCATGACAGGCATTAAACTTCAGGAGGTCGTTGCTTTCCTTGACGACCTCATAATATTCTCCAGCTCACCGGAGGAACATGAGGAAAGACTTATGAAAGTCCTTAAACGTATTTCAGATTTTGGTCTCAAACTGTCCCCTTTCAAATGCAAGTTTTTCCAGACCTCAGTGAAATCCTTAGGCCATACTTAGGTTACTCAGCTTTGCCGGAAATGACTATGGAGGATTGGCATACAGGTGC
>JAGKQL010000004.1:27568285-27578984 GCA_018398635.1 Cyprinodon brontotheroides | reverse complement strand
CGGTCTGCCTGGAGGCTTAGTGTGGAAAAGGGGTGGCCTTAAATATTTAGGTGTGTTCTTGGGTAATGAAAAGTTCGTGCAAAAAAATTGGGAAAATGTTTTGGATAAAGTTAAGGGTCGACTCTTGAAGTGGAAGTGGATTTTACCTAAAATGTCATATAGAGGACGAGTTCTTGTCATTAATAACCTAGTTTCTTCCACCATGTGGCACCGGCTGATGTGTGTTGATCCTCCAGTTTCTCTTTTATCAAATGTTCAAAGGGTTCTGGTAGATTTTTTTTGGGATAAACTTCACTGGATTCCTCAAAGTATTTTGTTTTTGCCGAGAGAAGAAGGTGGTCAAGGCCTGGTCCACCTGGCCAGCAGAGGTGCTGCTTTTCGTTTTCAGTTTATTCAGAGACTGCTCACAGGACCTGCAGATCTGGTGTGGAGGAGTATATCTTGCTGCATTCTTCGAAGATTTGGTGGCATGGGTCTGGATTTGCCTCTCTTTCTGATGGACTCTAGCAACTTAAACTCTTCTCTTTTTCCAGTTTTTTACAAGAGTATTTTCTCTGTGTGGTCTTTGCTGAGGAAGGAGAGACAGCAGCAGGCTGAGCTCCCTACACTGGCTACCCAGGAACCGGTTCTGTTTGGGAGTTGTTGGATTTTCCTACTTGGGGAAACAACCTGCCCCAGACTGCTCCACACTGCAAAAGTGTATTGCCTTGGGAGGGTGGTGGTGGAGCTGGCTGGACCTCGCTGGATGATCCTGTTAAGCCGCTGCCTGTTTGGGAATAAAAGTCTGTTCGATTTGTGGTCAGCTCTTGTGCTACTGGAAGCACAAGTTAAGTGACCATGAGTGTTCACTTTTGGCTGACTATCATGAAGGTTCTGTGTCACCAAATCACTTGGATCCTTTTCCATCCTTCAAACTGTTTCCTGGTTTAAAGAACTGCTCTGGCCCTTTTTTGGATTCAGTGGACAATAAAGGAATCTCCTGGAAGGAGCTACTGGAAAGTTTTCTATAGAATGATTGTTAAGACTCTCAATCAACACAAACTGAATGGACGCAGTGACACAGTATGGAGAACTCATTTCTCCTTAAAACCTGAATTCAAGCCTGAATGGAAATCGCTTGTATAAGCCTCCACCAACTAAAAAAACATGCAGATTTACAATGGAGAATCCTTCATGGTATTGTAGCTGTTAATTTTTTGTGTCTGTTATTAACTCTTCTGTAGAAGATAAATCGCTTTTGTGAACAGAGAGAAACAGTGTTTCATTGTTTTTCTGACTGTGTTCGGTCTGTGGCTCTTTTTTTGCTTTTTTTTTGAGAACTATTTTTTAACAGATATGGTGAAATGTTCACTAAACATGGATTTATTTAGGGTTTTAGATTCACACAAAAAAAGAGCAAATGTGAATTGATTAATATCTTGTTAGGACAGGCAAAATGGTCAGGTACATAAGTAGAAAGAGTGAAGGTGGTGGGAAGATTTGAATATTGGACTTGGTTTCTTTTGTTTATTAACTTGCGTGAAGTCTAGGCTAATTCTTGAATTTAATTTTTACAGATCAATGTTTCAGATTTAGATACTTTCTGTCACATCTGAGCCATGGGAAAGTAATTTGTAGTGTGTGGTAGAGGAGAACCACTTTTGAAAAAGTGTTAATGTAATATATTCTTTGGTGTTTGTTTCTTGTTGTTGTTTTTTTTTCTGTTACATAGTTTGTGATACTATGTCGATTATTTATTGATAATAAATGAGTTGTTAAAATCTCAAATCTCTCTCTCTCTCTCTCTCTCTCTCTCTCTCTCTCTCTCTCTCAAAGTACTTGAAGTGTTCACTCTCACTAATCTCCATTGACCGGGCATCAAGTTCTTGCACAGTTGGTATACACATTCAGTACGCCTAAAAAAATGTGGTGGGCCAGTCTAGTCCAAAATGCCACGGCCGATTTTTTGTCCCAGTGCACCCTTGTGTATGTCAAATTGTCCAAATATTTTAGCCAGGTGGTCCACACTCATTTTTACTCAATTTCAAGCCTGCCCTGATGGTAAGGCAGGCAGGGGGTAGCATACCATCGCTAGGACTGGGACCAGCCCGGCTCGAATGCCCGCTTTGCTATAAATTTTTAATATATATATATATAAACTATATATATATTTAAACTATATTTGCAATTACAGCATTGCAGACCTTTGGCATTCCTAGCTGTTAATTTGTTGAGTGTTGAGAAAATGCGCCCCACGCTTCCAGAAGCAGCTTCAACAAGTTAGATTGAGTGGATGGGCACTTCTTGCGCCTAACTGCATACGGTCAAACTGCTCCAACAACAGCTAAATGGGGTTCAGACCACCTTGGTGACTGCGCTGGCCACTCCATTACCGATAGAATGCCAGCTGCTGCCAGTTGGGGACCTGTGAGGAAGTCTGTTTCTCAAACTAGAGACTCACAATGTATTTATCTTCTTGCTCCAGTTGTGCAACTTGACCTTCCCTTCTTTTCTACTCTGCGTTAGAGCCTGTTTGTTCCTGTCACTCTGAAGGGGAGGTAGTACACCGTTGTTCAAAAGCAAGTTCTGCATGTAATAGCCTCATTTCTAAAAAGGAACAAAATAGACTGTGGTTTCAGAATATAGTTCTCTTTTTCAGCCATTTAGCGTTTAATTGACCCCACAAATGTGATATACAGATAGCTAATCTGCTCCAAAGAGAGGCGGTCCAGTTTTGCTTAGTTTTGTAATGAAGACTAAACTTGTTTTCAGTGTGAACATTGTCAAAAGTTTTGTTGTGATTTGGATTTTTTTCCCCTCAGTAATGCTCCACTTGAAAGAGCCCAATCAGCAAGGAACTATATAATCACCAATGGCCCTTTTTGTTTTTTTTATAGATTTTTTGTTTCTGCTTGATTTGATTGGTGAAGGGGGGCCGACGTGCCTGGGGAGAGGAAGTTTGGAGAAGAGGGCGTGTGGATTGTGGATTTGGTGCATGGTGTGTGTTTTGAAGTCGCTTTTGGAGAAATGTCCTGGGTAGTGAGGAAGCAGGAAGCGATTCTTGTGGGATGGAAGAGGGAAATAGTGACAATGAAGAAGGTTGGAAGATAGCAACATCAAAAAGAAATTAGAAAATGCGGAAAAAACAGAGATCTGTTAAAGGGGAGTCCAGTTCAGAACAATCAAGTGATGATCAATCCATACATTTCACAGAACAAAATGAGTACAAAGTCATATTCAAAGTCGTCAATCAGGCAGACTCTTTTACAAAAACCATAAATAAACTTGTTGGAGAAGTCAGAGATGCCAGAATTCTGCACAGTGCAGACCTGCTAATCAACTGCAGAGACAGCGCCCAGCAAGGTAAAGCAATACGAATCAACAAAATTGACGGGATAAGAGTTCAGTGCAGCTTATTGGAGAACAAAAAGATCAGCAGGGGAGTCATTGGAGGAGTTCCTCTAAGAGTTTCTGAAAAAGAAATTCTAGAAAATATAAGTGGTGCAAATGTAAAAGTAAAATGATTAAAAACAACAAGAAACTGAGAAAGATCTGACAGTTTATCGGTGCTAATTAAATTCGAGGAAGAGCAATTATCAAGCAAAGTATTCATTGGTTACATCAGCTAGAATGTCAAAATCTTCAATCCTCCACCATTGAGATGTTTCAAATGCCAAAAAGTCAAACACATAGCAGCAGTTTGTAAAGGGAGACAGCGATGTGGAAGGTGTGCAGGAGAACACGAATATGGAAAATGTGGAAAAGAAGTTCAGATATAATGCTGTAACTGTGGTGGAGAACAAACTGCTGCTTATCGTGGCTGTGAAGCAAGCAAAAGGTCTGAGGAAATAAAAAAAGCTGCCAAAAGGATCCCATCTCAGTTAGGAAAAAACAAACCAACAGTTCAACACATGGCAGATTCCAAACCTCTAGAGAAATGTCCAAAAATTGAAGAAGACTCACTAATTGTTAAAAAGAGAGATTTTGGTTTATTCATGGTGGAAGTGATTGATTGTACTGCACAGACGACAACAAAAAACCAAAAAAAATCAAAATAATAATGAAGGCTGCAGAAAAATATCTGGACGTGAAAGATTTGAACTGGGAGATGGTTGGAAGCATGATGGGAGGACCGATGGGACCACCAGAAACTGTCAGAGTGACGATGACTTAAAGTTAAATTAAAATTATAAGGGTAAATGTGATTTAGTTTATTTATTACATTGGGTTAAGTTACACAGGGTTTTTTTTTCTTTCTTTTTGTTTCTGGGGTTAATCGTTTCCCTGTTTCCTTTGCTTTACTCCATATCAGTTGGTGGCGGTAATGCACTTCTCACAAGTTTGCCAACCGCCATAAAACCTCATAAGAAGAAGAAGAAGAGGAAGATTAGTGAAGGGGTCATTCAGTCATTCAGGTTGAAAACCTTGAACAGAAGAGTAACAGGAGATATTGCATTATTTCAAGTTTAAAATAAATGTAAAAATAAAGATCCATAAAGTAAGTACTAATTTATTACTAATTACAACTAAATTTGAATGCAACCAAACTAGAAATGCCTTAGAATTAAGTCAGCATAAACCTTTAAGTTTTAGCATTAATCTCACATAGATATATATCCTGTTTAACATTTAAATTAAATAAATAAGATATGCAAATAGTGGAGTGTCAAACAAAAGCATAAGTCTAATAAAGCCATCAGGTTTGCTGTTCCAAACAATTGGACTGTTTTGAGTCACTAATTTAAACAATAAGCTGCATTGTCAAGCTTAACATAAACCTCAGACTTTAAACTAGGAAAACAAATTAAGTGAAAATAATTAACTGAAAGACACTAACATTAATATAAAACAAGTCAAATGCCAACAGAGCACATGGTTAAGCAGAAGTTCATCCTTTCCACCTTCACAACAACAGGTGAGTCATTCAAGAAAGTCAAATCTCCTACCAGTTGCGTTTGACGGTGAACTGAGGGATTTTAATTTTCTTTGTTTTGCTTGTTTCTTCAAACTTTTGCTTCCAACAAACTTTCCTCCTTCTTCTTCTTGGTTTTTATTGGCGGTTGGCAACAAACTTTTAGTAGCATTACCGCCACTTACACTGCATGAAAAGTGTGATTTTCGTCAGTATGCGGCACTGTAGATTGTCGTGGTAGATTCAGGTTAACGGCTGTTCACGGTAATTTGCGAGGCAGCACGCCAAAAAACTCCCATAAATTGTCAGAGATTGACGATGTGGCTTTCTTAGGCAGTGTTCCCCATACCTCCCCCCATGGAATTCTAGGGAGGCTTTAACATGTAAATGAAAATGCTTTGAGCTATACAAAATGCAATTCAGGTTTGCAGGGGAAGTTTTATCCCAGGCAACATTTTTCTAAAAGGTAAAGGAAATCTCTGCTACCAATAGATCAGGCTCAGTATAGCCTCTTACATTTTAGCCTGAATTGATTTATTTAATTAAAAGTATAAAGACCAAAACAGATCTTAAGCTGACAGAGCAATACATTTAGAGCAGTAATTATAAAAAAAAAAAAAAAAATTGCATTTAAGATAAAAAATAAAATGTTGTCTGTCAATATGCTCAATTGTACTATTACTTAAGTGGAAAAGTTTCAAGAAATTAGTCTGAGATGATTCACTTTATAACGTGGCGCATTATCCTGCCAAAAGGAAGTAGCCATCAGCAGATTGGTACACTGTGATCATAAGGACATAAGGTCAGCAACAATGCTGAGGAAGGCTGCCTCATTTATTTGATGCTAAATTGGTATTAAGTGGCCCCAAAAGTGTGGCAATAAATATCCCCAAATAGATGGTACTAAATAGATCAGGTTCAGTATAGGCTAATTATAGACTCTTACATTTTAGCTTGAATTGATTTATTTAATTAAAAGTACGTTAGATACTGTGTATGCCATTGCTAATGGCAAATGTTATGTAAAAATACACAAAATAATTTATTTCAAAAATTAGTTTTAATCAGAATCAGTTGGTAAAATGTAAATCAGAATCAGCAAGGTAAAATGTGCATTCCATGCAAACAACATTAGAATCAGAATGAGGGGTCTGCAGAGATCACAGTCTCCTAGAGCTCAACTACTGTGCATAGTAGCATGACTACCGTCACCTTTTCTTTGGTCTTACTTAAATGCACAGAGGATGTATTAACCACACATCTTCTTAGCAATGCGCTCAACTGGCAGAAATGATGCTGGGTATGACGTGTCTGTTCCCTGCAAGCCCCAAACTTCAATCGGCTTTCCATAAAAATGTCTGTCCGGATGGGGATGAAGCCAGGAAACTTGTGCAATAACATGTTTAAATGCAGTACCCTTTGACACAACATTAACAACAATAAACTGCTTTATAATGGCTGGTCGTAGTTCTGCTAGAGGGTCAAGGATGGGATCCTCAAAACTGTTAGTGTTTCCACACCACTTAGCACATACATATGCTGACCTTTCTGCTCTAGATCCATCGATTGAGTAAGTTACGTTCATATATGTTACCCATTTGCATGTCATGGCAAAACAGTCATTATCAGTGACACAAGGGTACATCTGATGATACATTGTCAACATTGCATGTCTGTCAGACACATCCAAGATTGTCTGGTGGAATGGAGACAGAGGCACCACTGCACAGTTTTCTAAGAAAAGTCGTTCTGCTGACACCAAAACACTGTGGTTCACATAAAGCATATCAGCTGTGTCATTGCATGACAAAGTCCCAACCATTTGTCTTCCTAAAATACTGGCAAAGTCGGCATCATATTCACATGTCCATGGCATATGAAGCTGTTGGCTCTGCTGAAATTGCCTCATAATCTGGACTTCAATTGTCCTATTGTTGTGATTAAACTTTCCCAGTATTCCATTAAAACGCACAAAGTCAAACCACATGTCATAGTGTCTGTTGTCCATAAGCCCTTTCAGACAAAACAGTGAGTAAATGGTTGTCCAGTTTTTCCACTGATCTGCTGTAAATCCTGTGAAGCCAGATGAAATCCGTAAGGGAATTCTACCAACCTCATAAGGTACTTTGATGTTTTCCACTCTAGCTTGAAGTTCATCAAGGCCTTTAGTTGTTAAAATTCCTAGCTCTGTCCACAGTGTGAATACATGTCTTGCCGTACCAAGCAGAAGGTTGTGCATTGGATCAATGACGACAAATCTGATGGCATCATAGTAACTAAACTGTTGGAATATTTTAGATAAATGTAAACTTAACTTAAATTTGTGGTCTCAACGTGACATATCAATTTTTGGTCGAACTTTCCTTACAAATATGGAATGTCTCTCAAGATTTATCTATCCAGCTTATTCCATATCCCTTCCTAAACATGCAATTAAAGCTATAAATCAAATTAACTTCAACTTTATCTGGAAAAACAAGACACACTACATTAGGAAAGGAGCAATGGTTAAAGAGTATAATGATGGAGGTCTTAAAGAAAATAGACTTTGAATGTTTAGACGGAATGATTAAAATGAATTGGCTCAAATCTTTTCTGGAAAAATGAAAATAGTTTTTGGTTTCATATCCCCTCCAAATTATTTATAGAAACTCTTTTGAAACTCTTTTGTTCTAAATTCAAAATAAATAACAGAAAACAATATAATATATTATTCCATAGCCCTTCTACTCAGCCTGCCTCCTGATCATGGCATCTGCTTTCAAGCGTAGCTCCTAAACCATATCCAGGATGAAAACTTCCCTCTCTGTTACTCAACAGCGGTGGGGTAATGTGTATTGTTAAAGAAAGCTGACCAACAATCATAAAATACGTAGTTTGTTTGTCAAAGGAATTTCATCCGGATACATCCACACGAGAGAAACCTATTCCGCCAAGGCATTTTCCAAAAGAGAAAGTGTGAAAATTGCGGAATAAATATCTACAATTTCCTGTTGCTCCAAAGGGGTAAAGAAGTCCATTTTGCGAAAATAATCACTGACATTTGCTCCTTCCAAAAGAATTTCTGCAGAGGGCTCCGTTTTGGTTTTGTTTGAAAATGATTGCACCTTCTGTGAATGTGAAATTGAGACTGTTAGTCACCTCTTTTAAGATTGTATGTACGTGAAAGTTTTCTGGGAAGATTTCTGCTTCTGGTGTTCATCTAAATTTGATTCTCCTTCTCATCTGGACAAAAGAGAATGTTTTGTTTGGACTAGAAATGACAGATAACCTGCAGGCCTTTAATGGGAAATTTTACATTCATGATGGGAACATTTTACATTCACAAAAACAAATACATGAGGACCAAGCCAAACTTCAACGTTTTTCTTAAATAACTTTGTTTGTATTTTCAGTCACTTAAATTTATGAAGAAGAAAAATGGTATAAAATTATACACTTTTGTAAATGACCGTAAACTCCAATGTAAACCCCTAGCTATCTATTTTTGTCAACAATGGGTTTCTGAGGTTGCTTGAGGACGTCTTAGATAGAGTTACAAGTGAAGCAACTGATGAGTATCTGAGAGGTTTAATTGTAGACAAAAGCAGCAGAGTTACACGAAATCCAGAAATCCAACTTAAATATAAAACAAACCAAAATCATGTGCAGACATCAGGGAAAGACGAGTCACAGGGAGCCAGGGAGAGACGAAGCAGTCTAGAACTATACAGCAACAAGAAGGAACCAGCACTGAGAGACTGCAGAGGTGGTATTTAGGACAACCAAACAAAAGGATGGACTAACAAGCTGAATGGGGGAGCAGGTGTGGGTGGAACTGGCAGAGGAAACAGGAGAAAGGAAAAAAACAATCACAAAGGGGGCAACAGAGTAACTAAGAATGCTTGAAGATCATGGAAAATAAAAACAAAACAACTGATAACGGAAAACTGAAAACTCAGAGTCACAACAAATAAGAACCATAACAATTTTATGTTTATTTTATTTATTTGTTTATTTATTTATATGTTTGTTTCCCTTGTTTTATTTATTTTGTACATTCTATGTCTCATTTTTTTTTAAGTTAGAATGTCACCAACTGCTGTGTATCTGTGTTTGATTTTTGAATTACTCTGTATTGTTACACTGAATTGCCAATAAAGCAAAAAAAAAAAAACAAAAAAAGAAAACATGATAGACACGAGCTGCTCTCGTGAGTTCTTCCGTATAACAATGACCTTGTATGTGATTAGAGGAGCCTGGCGAGCCTTCGACTGCTCGTCCAATCACATGTGAGCTTATGGGCAAGCAGACATGTTTGTGTTACTATACTCAGAAGAACTTTATCTCCAGTTCCTTTGTTTAGATTTTGCTGGTACGTGATCAATGGCTGGACAACGTCTCGCATTCAACTCCCCTTCAACTCCTCTTGGACGTGATCCACAACTTTCAGCCAGTCCGCAGAGCTGGCGAAAAAAACTGCGTGATTGCTATCAGTGGACTTGACGAACTCCAAGAAGAGAAGCTAGCGGGGCGATATGCCTGTATTTCCGATTACTGCTTTCGCTAAGGCTAAAAGCCAGCCTAGCTTTCGCTATGCTAAAAGCAGCGTAGCCTGAAGCTACGGCCTAATAGTAGCCTTGCAAGAACAAGCTTTTGATAAAGTGTGTTTGTTGTGATTCACAGGAAGCACGTACGCCATCTTCCCAACTTGGAGACAAATTACAGGCACTATAAACCGGAGCAAGGGTAAGATTTAAAGAAAACGCTTTCACATTCTGCAGTAAAAGGAAATAGATACCGATAGATACTGCGATCATAAGCTGGCACATTTTGTTTTCTGGGACTAATCTCGCCTCACAATGAGAAGCGGTGACCTCCTATTTGCTTCGGAGCCATATCAGCAAGTCCAGATTTGCTTGCACGATGTTGATAAAGGCGACATTGTGTGTTGTGTAAGTGACTTGTTTTTAATGTTTTTCTCTCCTTCCCTTGTTACTGTGACTTGTATGTTTGATTTTTATTCATACCACTCTCATTTAATTGTTTTCAGCTGCCTGTAAAAGGCGTATTTTGAGACGATGCCTTGAGGAGCTTCAGAATATCACGCAGCCAGGAAGGAAACGCGTTGGCGTGCGGGAAGCTGCCAAGCATTCAGCTCGGAGTCAAGCTAGAAGAAAGAGGGTAAGGGCTTTATTTAGTGACTATTTTCAGGTGCATTGATAAGATTTGTTGTGTCCATATGCAGTGCATCCCATCGCATAGTGCTGATTTCCTTTTTTATTACTGCTGCTGGAATCGAGGGCAGGATTTGCTTGCTGGCGCGAGTAGAAATTGAAGTCTGCCACCGGCGACATCTCATGTCTGATGAAGAAGATGGTACTCTAGATGCTCTCCTGGATGCGTTATTTTAGCCGCGCCATTTCATTTTAAATTGAGCGGATCTCTCTGAGCTCTGTGTTAAACTGCAGTCCGGTTTAGAGCGGACGCTGCGGTGCAGAGCTTACACACTGAAACTGCATCACATCGGATGGCTGCGCTCGGAGGAATGCTACCAGTTCAGCTTGAGAGGCAAGCGGACAGTTCCGCGCGGTTGTAATTGTTGCCCTCAGGATATGTGTAAAAGGGCCAGATCCCTCAGCGTTGTTTATCGTCGTGTGTGTTTTAATAAAGCTCTTTTCTTTGCATAAAGATCTTCCACAGCAAATGTTCATTTCCTGTATAGTAATGCCTTGATGGTAGCCTATGCTGTGATGAGTGTAGGATAACATAAATATACAACAACAAATACACATATATATGATAAATAAATATATATTTATATACATA
>JAGKQL010000004.1:27537048-27563285 GCA_018398635.1 Cyprinodon brontotheroides | reverse complement strand
GGCAGAGAAGACAGAGGCAGGTTAGAATCAGGGTACTCTCCAGAGCAGACAGAGATTCTATGTTCGTATGAGGCTCAGGTTCTGCTAACCAAAAACTGGTCAACACCCAGTGCTGAAGGAAGTCAAGCCACCGCTTAAGTAGCTGGTCTCCCCGGATGAGATGAATCAGCCTCAGGTGTGGTGGGTGGCTTCATCTCAGAGACCCAGGCACTCTCTGCTGGAGCAGGTGGCAGATCTCCAGATCCTGGCGGTATGTCCCACCCGACTGCTTCCCTGGCGTCCAGAGGAAGTGGGCGGAAGGGAATTCTTATGGTCCTCAATGAGTGAAGGTCCAGGATGAAGGACCCTGAACAGGTGCGTCTCCGGACCGTAGCCACTCCCAGTTGGCGGGTACTGCCAACAGCGACCCCGCGATGGGAGTCCACGATCCGGCCGGAAGGTGAATGCAGGGGTAGCCATCAATATCCCTGGCGGGTGGAGGGGAGTCGGACGGAGGGGCACAGTGGACTGGGAGAGAACAGGCTTGATTTGTGAGACGCGGAAGGTGGGGGTGTATGCGGAGAGTGGGTGGCAGGTGCAGGCGGAAACCGGACAACAGATGGAGTTAATGACCCTGAAGCGATCTTATGAGAACCTATGAATCTGGGGGAGAGTTTTTGGCAGACTGTAGTTTGGCGGAATGTCTCGGTTGAAAACCATACCTCTTGGGGTATATTCGAGTCTTACGGGGCAGCGCGCGGCTCTTATCAGCGGTCTCTTATTCTGGATAACGCGGTATGGTTGAGGGCGGTGATGGTTTGCGTTCCCACACCCTAGTAACTTAGCAAGCGGATGTGATGATAGACGGACCTGACAGGCTATCTCTCGTCTGCTGGGAAGAGTGGTGGTTGATAGCGATAGAATCTGAAGAACCAGTTGCAGCAGATGGATTAGTGTTGTGTGCATATTCAGCCATGCCGAAAGCAGCTCTAGTCAGTCGGTTATTGGTGAGCGGAGGTAGACTCAAGCTCTTGATTCATCCTCTCCGTTGACCGTTGATGCGAGGATGATAGCCAGAAGTGAGAGAGACTTTTGAATTTAGAGCTGTACAGAAAGCTTTCCAAACCTGGGAGATGAACTGGGGACCTCGATCGGACAGAATCTCTTGTGGAATGCCATGCAGACGGAATACTTTCTTGACCAATACCTGAGCGGTTTGGAAAGCAGTGGGCAGTTTCCTAAGGGGAACCAGATGACAGGCTTTAGAGAAGCGATCAATTATGGTTAGAATGGTTGACATACCCTTGGAAACTGGGTGACCGGTAACGAAATCCACTGCTATGTGGGACCATGGACGAGACGGAACAGGCAGAGGATGTAGCAGCCCAGAAGGTGGTTGGTGGGTCGGCTTATTCCTGGCACAGATGGAACAGGCCAGCACGTACTCCTTCACGTCCTTGTGAAGGGACGGCCACCAAAAACATTGTGTGATGAGGGCGATGGTTCTACTTATACCTGGATGGGCTGAGAACTTAGCTGCATGAATCCACTGTATCCGACGGGATCTGACAGAAGTTGGGGCGTAAAGTTCATGCTTTTTGAGGAGTGGGTTACCTGGGTCAGGTTCAGAAGCCAAGGCAAGATTGATGAGATC
This sequence comes from Cyprinodon brontotheroides, assembly GCA_018398635.1. NCBI lineage: Eukaryota > Metazoa > Chordata > Actinopteri > Cyprinodontiformes > Cyprinodontidae > Cyprinodon > Cyprinodon brontotheroides. Next base: position 27,561,652 of record JAGKQL010000004.1, on the reverse strand, counting down.
AGTGATTTCCCTGGAAACGGCTCCAACCGTGCAAGTGGCAGGAGAAAACTCAGTGTTTCAGGTTGATCAGATGAATAAAAGGCGAAGAGAGTCGAAGACTTGATGTTCTTGGAACCGGGTCTGTAAGATATAATCAGATTAAACCTTGAAAAGAACAGAGACCAACAGGAATGACGTGGGTTAGATCTCTTTACAGACTGGATATATGGCAGGTTCTTATGATCCGTCCAAACCAAGACAGGGTGTTCAGTGCCCTCAAGCCAATGTCTCCACTCCTCCAGGGCTAGCTTCATAGCTAGTAACTCTCTGTCACCAACATCATAATTCTGCTCTGCTGGAGAACGTCTGCGTGAGAAAAAGGCACAAGGGTGAGTTTTTTGGTCTGAGTCAGATTGTTGAGACAACACAGCTCCCACTCCAGAATCAGATGCATCCACCTTTAATATGAATTGCTTAGAGGTCAGGTTGGGCAGTATATATGGCGCTGGAAAAGAAGCCTTCAGTTTTGTTAAAAGCTGCTTCCCAGCTTCTGCAGACCATTGGAAAGTCTTCTTAACAGAAGTCAAGAGCTGTGAGAGGTAGAGCTGTTTTGACTGTAGTTCCTGTCTAAATCATCTATAGAAGTTAGCAAACCCCAGGAATCTTTGAAGCTGCTTGCGGTTCCACCGGGGTAAAACCAGTCCAAAACTGCTTTTATTTTGTATTTCAGATGGCTTCACCTGCCAGCCTAGAGCACAAACCTAGAAAGTGACAAGAAGGTTGGGTGAAATTCACATTTTTTCAGCTTTTTCTGAAAAGTTTATTTTTCAAAAGCAGTCTTTGAAAGGACCAAACAAACGTGTTTCTTCTGATCAGACAGGTTTTAGGTAGATCAGGATGTCATCAATTTATACAAAACAAAAAACGTTGAGGAAGTCTCTGAGGACATCATTTACTAGAGCTTGGGAAACGAGCAGGAAGCATTTGTCAGACCAAAGGCATGACCAAGTATTCAAATTGGCCTATAAGGGGGTCTTAAATGCACGTCTTCCATTCATCTCCTTCTCTTATTCTAAGGAAGATGATATCTCGTTTCGCCAAAGATCAAGTTTGTTGAACACTGTTGCCTTGAACAGGTTCAAAAAGCGATGCTAGCAATGAGTAAGGGATATTTATTTTTTGACAGTTATTTGATTCAATCCTCTGCAGTCTATACCACGGGTCGGAGAGAACCATCCTTTTTTTTCCCACAAAAGAAAAAAAAGCCAGCGAGGGATGAAGGCGGTCGGATGATCCCAGCAGCAAGTGACTCCTTGATGTATTTTTCCATCGTTTCTCGCTCAGGTTTGGAGATGTTAAACAGTCTACTGCTGGGGAAGGGCTCCTGATAACAGATCAATGGCGCCCAGTCCTATGGTCTGTGAGGTGGAAGAACCTATTGACCTTTTGCTGAAAGATTGGTGCCAAATAAAATGATACTTCGGGGGGGGAGGCGGAAAGAAAGGTCAGGAGGGTCTAGCCTCCCCCTCCTCTAGGGGGACTGAATAGCAACTTGGGAGGAACGAAAACTGCCGGACCAAGACTCAATGTGACGTTCAGCCCGGTTGATGTGAGGGTTATGAGCCCAACCACTCATATCCCAGGACTAGGGATGAACATGCAGAAGGAAAAACAAAAAGGGAGTCTCCGCGGTGGTTTCCAGAGATCAGGGCTCTAATGGTGTGTCTGATGAGTGACTTGATGCAGCCTCTTCCCATCGATAGCTGAAAACTCTGAGAGAGGTTTCTTCAGAGGAATGGTCTCAATCTTCAGCTGTTGGACCAGATTAGAGTCAATAAGGTTTCTCTCACAACCAGGTCTGTGAGAAAGCTGACAGGGAGTGAGAGTCTGATCAGGAAAAACAGAGTTGCAGGTAACAGAAGGTGAAGAGATTTCTCAGATCTTGGGATGGTCCGTCAGACTCCTCACATCCTCTGGCCGGACCCGGCTTTTGATTTAGCTGGGCAGGTGGAAATAAAATGGCGGGCTCACCCTGCTCTGAACACAGGTTTCCCTTGAATCTTCGTTGTCTTTCTTCATTGGAAAGCAAAAGTATGCCCAATCTGCATGGGTTCAACCTCAGCTCCTTCTGAAAGGCGAGGGGACAAAGTGAGTTGCATGAACAGGAGTGGATTGCGATTGATTCTTAATCACGGTCTGGTACTGGACTCTAGGGATTCCAGAAAAACAAGAAGTGCTGTTAGATGCAGGGCAGTAGCAGAAAAAATTATGGCTTCTTTGCCTTGAACTGATTCTGGTTAAGTCTATTATCCAACGGATGGTTATTTGATGATTAAATCTCTCTAAACTGGCTGGTTCATCGATTGTATTGCAAGTTCGTCCTTGATGTCTTCATTTAAAGCCTTAAAATAAGGCACTCTTAATTCCACACTCATTCAACCAGAAGGTGTGGCTTTAACCCGAGTCAATAGAAAACTCTGCCACCGTCTGATTTCCTTGGCTAAAGCTGAGCAAGGCTTCGGGGAATCAATGGTTTTGTCTGAATCTTGATTAAGACCTGAGAAAATTCAGTTATAAATTCAGAAAAAGTGCACGAAAACTGGATTCTAAGGAAAACCTAGCCTCCGCCCATTCAAAGCTTCGACCAGTACATTTGTAAAAAGGATGAAGGCTATTTTTCTTTTTCATTGGAAAAACTGGCAGGTGAATGTTCAAAATTAATCTGCACTGGAACAAAAATCCTTTACATTTGCTTTGGTACCTGAAAATCTCTTTCGGGGACGGACGGAATTCGGAAGTGGCGTGACAGATTCTGACCTTTGGGCAGATGTGGCTCTGGAACGGGGAAGTTGAGCAGGCTCGCTCGGGTTAGCGTGGTGGAGTAGCCAGCTAGTCTGTAACAGGAACAAACTGTTGGTCCCAAACATAATTAACTCTCACGGAGGGTAAATGGTCCTGTAAAAATACTCCTTGCTCTTCAATCATCCTCCGGAGGTGATCTGCTGGAGTTTTACTCGAATGGCGGAGTGTTCTGTCATGATGGGTCTTTGTGATCAAACCCGCGTGCAGAACACTGCCACTACGAAAACAAAAGAAATAAGAAGTTCTTTCAGTTTATTAGGATAAACACACTACAGAGTAAATGGTTTGCACTGATTCTGGTACAGGTGGACTGGGTTTTCAAATGTAATCTGCAGGGAGGGATAGTTTGGTTAGCCAGGTAGAGATGATTTCTTGACAGAGGTTTGATACTGAGTTGTACCTGGTGAGGTTCAGGTGTTGGTGGAGAGAGACAGGTTGGGTCAGAGAGACTGTGGTTCCAGCAGAGGAAGCTCAGCAGCGGCGGAAGTTTGCTTCAAGCTGGCAATTCAGACCTTGAGTAGTTCTCCCTCTCCTGAGAAACTAGCTGGGAAGGTTCAGACTGAGGATCTTCAGGTTTGGCTTCTCTGGAACGGCAGGCGGCGGGTTTTCCAAACATATGAGGCTCCCAGAGAGCTCCGAACTTCAGTCAGGGTTTTCCTATGTGCAGGCAGAGAAGACAGAGGCAGGTTAGAATCGGGTTGCTCTCTAGAGCAGACAGAGATTCTATGTTCGAAAGCTGAGGCTCAGGTTCTGCTAACCAAAACTGGTCAACACTCGGCAGTGCTGAAGGGAAGTCAGAAGCCACTGCTTAGAAGTAGCTGAGATGCTCCTGATGAGATGAATCGGCCTCCAGGTGTGCCCAGGTGGCTTCAGCTCAGGAGACCCAGGGCACTCTCTGCTGGAGAAAGGTGGCAGATCTCCAGATCCCAACAGTTTTCCCTAGAGATGTCCATTGAATGCAAACTCATAGCCATGTCTCGATGTGTAGAACACTACACAGTACCTTTAATTTGGTTCTAATAACAGCAGATTGTTTATTTTTTGTCTACGAGTAAATACTTTCGTTTTTTAATTATGCTGATCATAAAGCATTTTTTACACTGTGTTATGTCATTGGCTTGATCTTTAATAAATGTTTTAACCAGACTCATTTTGAATTGATATTAGGTTGGTACAATGTTAAAGGAATAGTACACCCAAAACATGATTAGCCTTCATTTTCTACTCACCCCCATGCTGAACAACACTCTGGAGTACTTTTTTGATATCTCAAATGCATCTGGAGATCTGGGAGGCTTTTTGCTGTCTGCTGACATTCAAATAATGGAGGTCTATGGTGCCCGAGGCAGAAAGGTCCATAAAAGTCCACAAAAAAAGTGTCAATATTCCTCCATACTGCTCGTCCAATGTATTCCAAGTGTCCTGAGTGGGTAGCGTCCATAATTTACTCGAAACGAAGTCATTTAGAATGTTTTTCGAGCATAAACAGTAGTGTATAGGATTTCCTAAAAGCGCGTTCACGAGTCTACGGAAACCGCGGCAGACCAAACCAGACGAAAGTGCGCATTCAGCTCGGCAAATAACTCATGCTCTTCCTCAACACTGAAGTCCTCAGACATTTTTCTTTCGTTGTTTCTTCCTTTGCACAGGTAAACAGCACATTTCTTCTTCTACGCTTGCATTATCGGCAGGGCAGACGCTAAATGCGCACTTTCGTCGATGCATCTGTATAAATTATATCTATCTACAACATTTGGTTGTCTTGTTGTTTTTCTTAACCATTATTGTGAGGAAATAAATCCTGTAGTTTCTGGTGGTAGGTATCAGGATGGTACTTAAGCCTGATGTTGGAACTGTGACTAATTTCTAAAATTTTCCATTTTAAGAAAGAATTCTACCATTGCAGGTATTTTCAATTTTTCCATCTATAACTCCTCGCTTGGTTTCAACAGCACTTTCCCCAGCGGCATGATTTTACCCCAATATTTCCCAAGTTGGATGTTCACATTTATTACCCATCAAATTTAACCAATAATTAATTCTAGTTTAGTTCTCCTTTAGATCTGAGTGGCATTTCTCCTGTTTCTGCTTCAATGCTGCTGTTGGGGTGTTGTTTTAAATGCTCCAGTACATAACCTTAATCTTGATGTTGAATACTGTCTAATTTTATTCAAATGAGTTTTAGCTGCTGAACTGTAAACTAAACAATAAAATAAAGGTCAGATCTAATCATCCCTGTATAAAATCTGTTTTAGCAGGGTGTCTGTCTGCCCCAATCACTACCTGCCAAACACCTTAATATATTCGAATTTTCTCTTGCATTTATCAACAATCTTTTTGAATGTGAATATTCCATTTAATTTTTCGTCGAACCACAACCCTAAAAATTTTATACTCTTTACCTGTTCAATTTTTTGATTGAATAACTTTAATTCTATTACCTTGTTTTGTTGGCTTTTTGAGAAAATATAATTACCTTTTGTTTTATCCACTGAGAATTTAAATCCCACTGCAGTGCCACAACTCTATATCATCAATAATTACCTTTTGTGTTTTTACGCAAACTCAACATTCTTTTTCCCTCTTTCATATGTTCCACGGCCCGTAAAGAGTGAATAACCCTATCCTTTCCAATATTTTTAAATAATATATTACGACAATACAGAAAACAATAATGGACTTATAATACTCCCTGTGGGAAAATTCATTTTCCACTACATATTTACCTGAAACTACCTCACCAATTCTTACCTGTAATTTCCTGTTTGTTGAAAAGTCTTTAATCCATTCATATATTTTTCCTTTAATCCCCAATTTGTATAATTTAATTAGTAAACCCTCTACCCACATCATATCATACGCTTTTTCAATATTGAAAAACACAGCCACTACACTTTCTGTTTGTTTCCTTGAGCTCTTCTAACTTCATGGTCAAGAAACTTTCCTCCTTTGTCCTCCACAGCATGTATGGCTGAACTGGTGTTCAAGATGGTCGTTCTTCTTCTTCTTCTTCTTGTATGGAGTGTGGATCAAGACATTGCGACATGCTCAAAAAAAAAAAAAAAAAGAGAAAACCCTAAATTCTTTTCACTAACCCAGCTAGCCAATAACTAACAAGAAATCTTCCTTTTGAATCTTCTTCCCACTGTTTTTTGCCAATCTTCTCGGATCTTTCTTTTAAAAACTTTTAACTTCTATTTTACTCATATCGATTCTTATATCACTCTTACTTTGGCTTATTGCCATCTGCCTCAAGTTTTTGTATAACTTGATCCCACAAAATATTCCTCATCCCTAAGAATTTCTCAGCTCCTTTAACAATGATTTTGATTTTCTCATTTTTATGTTTAACCTGGTCCGTGCAGTTAATAACATAAGCCACAAACAAAACTAGTTTGTCAAAGTCAACAGGGTTATATACCCTGGCATGCTGCTCTGGTTCTCGCCTTAATACTTGAATGTTACTCACAGTTTCCTTTTGCTTTTCCTGAACCTTCTTTAATGCCTCAGCATAACTTAGGTTGTTTGTTGTTTTCACTTTTTGAACCTCAACCGCTTTCTTCCTAAATTCACACCCTCCATATGTTGCCCTGTGCTCTCCACCACAATTACAGCATTTAACCTGAGTATTTTCATCACATTCTTGTATTTTGTGCTCCCCTCCACATTTTAAACATCTCTGTTTGCCCCTGAACACTGCAGCAATGTGACCATATCTCTGACACTTGTAACACCGAAGTGGAGGAGGAACATAAGGCCTGACTGGATAACACAAGAAAACCACTTTAACTCTCTCTGGGACTTCTGGAGTAGAAAATTTCAGAAGCACAGATAAGCTGTCAACTCTCTCATTGTTCACTGTTTTCTGCAATCTCTTAATATCACTGACTTCAACATTATGGATGTTATGTTTTAATTTCTCCAGATCTTCATTAACCAGAATTCCGTAAATAACTCCTCGGGATCCTTTCTTTTCTCCCAACACTCTTTTACTCTCCACTCTTTTCTTTCCAATACTTTCAACACTCATTGCCCTTCCATTTTGTGTTCTTCTGATTTACAGACGATTAGCAAGTTTCCATCTCTCAGAGTTTTAGCCATTTCAACTTTCCCCACTTTCTTTTTCTAGTTCCTTAGAAACTATTACTGGGCTCAGAATAATATTTTCATCTTCCTTTCTGAATTTTAATATTATCTTCACCTCTTCTTTCATGATTTTTTTACGTACACCCTTGCTTCCATCATCTGTGCTTTCGTCTTCAAGGTTTCTTTTGTTTCCTGAATTCTCACAAGCTCTGCCCGCTTCACTACTTTTGAATTTTCCACTTCTCCGGTAACTACCAACTGGCATCCAACTATCCATATCCGAATCACTTTCTAGCTCTTCCTCATCCTCTACAACTTGAGCCGCCATCTTGATCCAGTCACAAACTGGCTTATGCCAAACTGTTGGACTCTGATCGCAGCGAAGCCAAAACGCCTATGCGGACCAAACTGTCTCCACCGCAGAGCACTACAAAGCCTACACCGTGTAGCACGGTTGCAAATGAGCTGACAGGATCCAAGATGGTCATTTGACAGGAAGTCAGTTCTTATTCTTCTTCTTCTTATTGAGTTTTATTGGCGGTTGGCAAAAAACGTTAGGTGAGCATTACCGCCACCAACTGGAGTGTGGACCACATAAAAGAAAAAAAAAACTATATCCTATTATACAACCTAATCTGTTAAAAAATTCAAATATAACCCGATATCCTCTGCTTCCTCATGTTACTGTTACACGTCTCAACTGGGTTGAAATAATTGCAATAAATTGGTATTTTGTTGACGTCTTCACTTCTCCTCTTCACACTGCTAACCTGTGAACATAGATAGCTTCAGTGAATGAAGGAACGACCGCTGTGTTCTTCCCCAAGCTCTGTATGAGGGGGGGGGGGGGGGCAGTGCTCCTCACAGCCCCTGGTGAAATTCTGTCTACATTTTGGTTCTTTTTTCCCTTTTTTTTTCTTTGACAGTGTTTTGGTCAAATTTCAGTTTTACATTACATTGCCATTCACGTAGTTTAAATGGTGGCTTATACTCTTAAACAGATTTCCTCAACTGTTTCTTAATAAAAAAAGTGATGGTTAGAATTTTCCACTTTATGGTGTATCACATTACTAAGTTTCCTTTTTAACCTTTTTCTCTGAATCGAATATTTACTACAATTCAAAATGACATGTTCCACAGTCTCATCTTCCCCACAGTCACATTTCCCTGTCTGATGTTTCCCTATCAAAAATAATGATCTATTCAATCCAGTGTGTCCTATTCTAAGTCAAGAAATAATCATCTCTTCTCTCCTGTTCCTTTCTCATCTTCTCATTGGTCCAATTCTCTTTTGTATTTTATAAAGCCACCTTCCTTTCTTTTCTTCATTTCATAACTTTTGCCACCTCTCTTTTGCTTTTTGTTCAATTATACCCTTTATTTCTGTTATACGAAAACTAACATTAATATCTGCCCTAACCGTATTAGTACTCTCCTTAACCATCCTGTCTGCCATTTCATTTCCTTTTATCTCGTTATGTGCCGGAACCCAAACAAAATTTACTACTAGCCCCATCATATTTATTTTATAAAGTGTTTGTTGTATTTCAATTAATATATCTGGTCTACTGTCTGACTGATTATTTTGCAAACTGACAAATGACGAACTAGAATCTGAGCAAATGATAGATTTTAATGGTCTTACCTCTTCCACCCATTAAACTGCTAAAAGCAAAGCTAGCATTTAACCGGTATATACTGAATCCCCATCACTAATCCTTTTTCCAACTTTATTATGAAACTGTGGTACTGTATAATAAATGAAATCCCTGCCCTATTAGCTGTGTTTTTGATACATCTGTATACATTTGTATATAATAATAATATTTATGTTAGAATAAATGTATATAAATGTATCTGTGTAGTGTTATCATGCATAAAGCTGTGTGCTATGTGCTATGTGCATGTTTTCACAGCCACCTTTTCTGAAGTATACTGTGATTTGTGAACTTGCTTTGACCTCTAGAAACCTTTCTTTATATCTTTACAATGGTAGCGGCACAAATGAAAAGAAATTTTTGCTGCACAAAGTAGCCCTGGCGTTTGACACCAATTTTGTCTAATTTGAATAAGGTGTGGGGGGCTGGTTGACCTTTTGACCTTTACAATTTCATTAATATCTTCAAAGCCAAAGCAGCACAAATGAAATTATTTGCTGAACAAACCAGCAAAAACGAAGAGATGAGTTAATTGACACCCATTTCTTCTGATTTGAAGAAGGTGGTGGGGGCTGGTTGATTCTGATGACCTCTAGAAATATTTCTTTATATCTTTAAAAGCGATAGCGGCACAAATGAAAATTTTTGCTGCACAAATCAGCACAAACGTAGCACAAACGTTTGACACCTATTTCCTCTGATTTGAAGAAGGCTGGGGGAGAGGCAACTTCACTCAGGTCTTAAAGAGGCATTTCTCCCATTTCAATCTGTAATGCTGCTGTTGAAGATGTTTTTAAAAAGCACCAGTAGCCATTTGCGAAAGCCTGGACCATATAATTTTAAGTCAATTTTTTCATCAACTCTTTTCCTTGTAAAAAACAATATTTTAGTTTTCTCTACTGAAAATTTAAAACCCCATTTATATGACCATTTTTCTACAACTGAAATTGCTTCCTGAAGTTTCTTTACAATAAATTCTAAATGTCTTCCTCCTTTCCACATTGCTCCATCATCTGCAAATAATGAGAATCCCATTCCACCCTCTACTTCTTTAAACATATCATTAACTATCACTGAAAATAATAACGGACTTACTATACTTCCCTGTGGTGTCCCATTTTCAATTTTCCAACTCTCAGAATAATCCTTCCCTATCCTCACTTGTATTCATCTTTCTTCTAGAAAAATTTTAATCCATCTAAACGTATGACTATTTATACCCATTCTTCTGATTTTAATTAATAACCCTTCCCTCCACATCATATCATATGCTATCTCAATGTCAAAAAATACTGCCACAACACTTTCTTTATTCACCTGTGCCTTTCGAATTTCATGCTCTAAACACAAAACTGGATGCATTGTACCTCTTCTACAACCACTCTGATAAGATGATATAAGTCCCTTCTTTTCAATATAATATATTAATCTTTCATTTATAATTCTCTTCATTATTTTACATAATTTGGATGTTAGCTATTGGCGATAATTTCCTGGTTTTGACTCATCTTTCCCTGGTTTTCTGATTGGAACAATCTACCCCTTCTTCTTACTCTTTGTCAATACCCCATCTTCCCATATCCTATTATACATTTCTAATAAAATATTTTTAGAAGTTTCACTTAAATTACTTATCATAACATAATAAATTTGATCTTTTCCTGGAGCTGATAATTTATATTTTTTAAAAGCCCTTTCAGTTCAGTTATTGTAAACAACATGTTCAACGGTTCATTTGTATTTGCTGTAATAAATACCTGTTCTCCAAAATAGTCTTTTCTCTCCCTTTTTTCCTTCTTCACTAATATTTTCAGAACTATGAATTTTAACAAAAGTATTTACCAACATTTTTGCCTTTTCTCTGTCAGTAACTGCTGTTATTTCTCCATTTAATATTGGGTATCCACTCGTTCTTTTAATCCCATTCATCCTTTTAATTGTTTCCCACACCTTAGAAATATCTGTCTCCCTCCTTACTAAATTACATAAACTCCTCAAATAATCTCTTTTTGCATTTTTAATAATTCTTCTTACATTTGCTTATAATTTCTTGTAGTTATTCAGATTCTGAAAATTGTGATTTCTTTTTAATAATTTGAAAGCCTTATTTTGTTTCTTGATAACCTCCTTACATTCTGATGTCCACCAGGGCACCAACCTTCTTTCCCTTCCCCCATCTTTCTTCCTTATAGCCTGATTAGCAGCTTCTAAGATTGCATTACATATAGAAACATTTATTTTATCAATACTACTAGTCATATCCACTTTCAACATATTAATTTCACGACTATACCTGAAGGTTTCCGAATCTGTTGACCCAAAACACCATTTCTTTATCCCTTTTATACAATACCTTTCTATATTTAACTTTATTTCAATCAAAATAGGATAATGATCAATAGTTGTTTTATTGATTACTTGCCATAAACAAACACCTGCTATAGAATTTGAAACTAACACTGCATGAAAAGTGGGATTTTCGTCACTATGCGGCACTGTAGATTGTCGTGGAAGTTCAGTTTAACGGCTGTTCACGGTAATTTGCAGGCAAAACCGAAAACTCCCACAAATTGTCAGAAATTGACGTGGGCTTTCTTCGGTGTTCCCCCCCGCACCTCCCCATGGAATTCTAGGGGAGGCTTTAACATGTAAATGAAAATGCTGTGAGCTATACAAATGCAAATCAGGGTTGCAGGGGGAGTTTTACCCCAAGTGACATTTTTCTAAAGAGGTAAGGAAATCTCTGATACAAATAGATCAGGCTCATATAGACTAATTATAGACTCTTACATTTTAGCTTGAATTGATTTATTTAATTAAAGTATGCTAGATTACTGTGTATGCCATTAGCAATGCCGCTGTGTTATGTAACATTTGCCATTTGCTTCCGTACCGTCGTGATCGGCGCGTAATGGCGGCGCTTTCAGAGAAATCCTATACACTACTGTTTATGCTCTAAAACATTCTAAATGACTTCGTTTCAAGTAAATTCTGGATGCTACCCACTCAGGAAACTTGGAATACATTGGGGCCAGGCAGTATGGAGGAGCCATATTGAAACGTTTTTTGTGGACTTTTATGGACCTTTCTGCCTCGGGAGCTGGGCACCTCCATTATTTGAATGTCAGCAGACAGCAAGAAGCCTCCCAGATCTCTCAGGATGCATTTGAGATATCAAAAAGTACTCAGAGTGTTGTTCAGCATGGGGGTGAAGTAGAAAATGAAGGCTAATTGTATTGGTCTCGTAGAACCCAGCTCTACTATCCAGGAGTTAAACACCTCCACAAAATAAGTCACCGACGCCAGGATGGGTTTAGACTGTTCTTTACAGGTGCTTACCTTGGTCATAAAATTAGAATATCATGAAAAAGTAGATTGATTTCAGTAATTCCATTTAAAAGTGAAACTTGTATATTATATTCATACATTACATACAAACTCATATATTTCAGATGTTTATTTTGTTTAATTTTGATGATTACAAATGACAACAAATGAAAATCTCAAATTCATCATATCAGAAAATTAGAATATTGTGAAAAGGTTCAAAATTATTGATGGCCCCTGGTGCCACACTCTAATCAACTAATTAACTCAAACCACCTGCAAAAGCTTTAAATGGTCTTTCAGTCTAGTTCTATAGGCTACACAATCATGAGGGAAGACTGCTGACTTGACAGTTGTCCAAAAGACGACCATCGACACCTTGCACAAGGAGGGCAAGACACAAAAGGTCATCGCTAAAGAGGCTGGCTGTTCACAGAGCTCAGTGTCCAAGCTTACACATATTAATAGAAGCGAAGGGAAGGAAAAAGATGTGGTCGAAAAAAAGTGTACAAGCAAGAGAGATAACCCGCACCCTGGAGAGGATTGTGAAACAAAACCCATTCAAAAATGTGGGGAGATTCACAAAGAGTGGACTGCAGCTGGAGTGAGTGCTTCAAGAACCACCACACACAGGCGTATGAAAGACATGGGTTTCTGCTGTCGCATTCCTTGTGTCAAGCCACTCTTGAACCACAGACAGCGTCAGAAGCGTCTTGCCTGGGCTAAAGAGAAACAGGACTGGACTGCTGGTGAGTGGTCCAAAGTCATGTTCTGATGAAAGTAAATTTTGCATTTCCTTTGGAAATCAAGGTCCCAGAGTCTGGAGGAGAAGAAGAGGCACTTCATCCACGTTGCTTGAAGTCCAGTGTAAAAGTTTCCACAGTCAGTGATGGTTTGGGGTGCCATGTCATCTGCTGGTGTTGGTCCATTGTGTTTTCTGAGGTCCAGGGTCAACGCAGCCACATACCAGGAAGTTTTAGAGCACTTCATGCTTCCTGCAGCTGACCAACTTTTGGAGATGCAGATTTCATTTTCCAACAGGACTTGGCACCTGCACACAGTGCCAAAGCTACCAGTACCTGGTTGAAGGACCATGGTATCCCTGTTCTTAGTTGGCCAGCAAACTCTCCTGACCTTAACCCCATAGAAAATCTATGGGGTATTGTGAAAGAAGAAGATGCAATACACCAGACCCAACAATTCAGAAGAGCTAAAAGCCACTATTAGAGCAACCTGGGCTATCATAACACCTGAGCAGTGCCACAGACTGATCGACTCCATGCCACGCCGCATTGCTGCAGTAATACAGGCCAAAGGAGGCCTAACTAAATACTGAGTGCTGTACATGCTCATACTTTTCATGTTCATACTTTTCAGTTGGCCAACATTTCTATAAATCCTTTGTTTTTTGATTGGTCTTCAGTAATATTCTAATTTTTTCTGATATGATGAATTTGAGATTTTCATTTGTTGTCATTTGTAATCATCAAATTAAACAAAATAAACATCTGAAATATATGAGTTTGTATGTAATGTATGAATATAATATACAAGTTTCACTTTTTAAATGGAATTACTGAATTCAATCTACTTTTTCATGATATTCTAATTTTATGACCAGCACCTGTATATGGCAGGTGTGAAACTGTAATGAAACAATACAGTATACATGAGTGGAAATGAAAAGAAATACAGCAACCATGCTTTAAATGCTAATACTAACCACATGTATCAACATGAATAACAGAACTAGCTTAAAAACGGCTCCCTTTTATCTTCAAAAACGTGCTTTTAAACAATCTTATTAATCAGAATCCTTAACTTAATCCTTAATCACAAATGTATTGCATACTCACAGGGAATGCCTTTCATGAACTCAAAAATCACAGAAACACGTCAGCCATCAGAGAATTCTCTGCTCTTCTGCTTGCTACTACACATAACTGATAGAAGTGATGTCATATCCTGTTCAAACCGCAAAGTCAGCCTTCAAAATAAAGCGCATGACACATGTCAGAACACTAATCATGTTTTGGGTGTGCTATTCCTTTAAAGTGTAAATCTTAGAACCTGATTAAGAAATATGCACTGAGGTGTGTGGTCAACAGGCCTTGGTAGTGTAATTTGAAGAAATTGGTTGAGTTTGGGTCATAGGTACGAGCCATACGGCACAATGAATGTGTGTGTGTTAGGAAGAGGCTTTTATTTTGTATAGTTCCCTTTAGTCTTATTTTGAAAGTCTATCATGGATGTGTGTCAGGGAAGGTGTCATGCCCAGCAGTGATATAGAATCCATTTCTAAATATGAAATCACTGGTTTTCCATGTGGTTTGGGTGAATAAATGCTGTATTAGAGCATAAATGGGAGACTTTTATTGTGACATTTGCTCTGGGGTATGTTTTTGAAAAGGTCCCTAGAGTCTAATAGAAACAAGCTGGTAGAGTTTGGGTCATAATGCTGAAGCCATTTGCATTAATTAATACACAAGTATATTATAGAGGCTTTTATTGTGTAGGGTCACTGGAGTCTTATTTTGAAAGTCTAGCAGGGTTGGTTGTGTGTTGAGAAAAGGGTCAATGACCCAGCAGTGATACTTGATGACTTTCCAATCGTTAAATCACTCTTTTCCCTTGTTATTAGGGCAGTAGATAAAGTGGCAATGGGAGGCTTTTATTTAGAAATGTACTGTGGGGTGTGTTTTAAAAACCCCCCTTGAGTCTAATTTTAAAAAAATTGTTGAATTTGGGTCATAATGTAAAAAAATTATGAGTTTAATGTAAGGGCTTTTATTTTTAGGGTCGCCGGAGTCTTATTTTGAAAGTCTCATCAGGGTTTTCGCGTGGTGAAGGGAAGGGTCATGGCCACAAGTAGTCATGTTAGCTGCGTCTTAATGTGCAGGCTGCATACTTCCGAGGACGCAGCCTACCTAGCCTCCGGAGGACCCAGACTTGGTAGGCTGCTCCGGAGGATCCTCAACCGTTGGTAAATGGGACGGTCTAGCCTTTGGAGCACTTCCTGGTTGCGACACGACGTCATCACGTTTACCCCAAAAACAGCGCGAAACAAAATCCGACAGCTCGAGAAATACGGAAAGAAACAACAAAAAAAATAAATATGGACATTTTTATTTTTTTATTTACTTGTTATTGGAGGAGGAGAGTCGCTTTGACGGCTTCGGCGGCAGCAAAACCTGCGACAGATTTTTCTCAGGCTGGCAGAGCGCAGTGGAGAGGTAAGATCTACCTGCTATTATTCTAACCCACAGGGCCTGCTAATGATCAGAATATACCAGTTATTAAATAAACGCTTGTCAGCAGATTGATGAATAGGTTTAAATATCAAATTTTATATTTATTTGTAAGTTTGTGATTTATTTATTTGTAACTTTAGTAATTTGAATTGAATAGTTTAATGTGTACAAACACTGTAAATAACTAACTTAAATCACTACTTTCACCATTACTAATGTTGTGTTGAGAAGCCAAACTGTTGAGAAATAAATCCTTTTTTGTCTAAATTGTTATCCCCTTACTGCCTGATTTTATTTGCAATTATATATATATAAAAAATATCATAAATATAAAATATATAAAAAATAATATATAAACATTACAATAGTGGATCTAGATGAAGTAAAATTTCATTTCTAATAAATCATGTAATAAAGATAATGAAAAAAAAGGAAAAAAAGATAGATGACTGAATAAAAGTAAATATTTTTGTCTTTTTTTTCCCTACAGGTCATAACAGCATGTGCTGTCCTGCACAATATCTGCCTGGGAGCCGGTGACATCACGGCCCCAGAGGATGAGGAGGGAGAGAACGTGTTGGAGGCAGTCAGTGGTGCTCCATGGAGGGACAAGCTGTCTGCTGAGGTGTCTGCCCTGGAGGAGGGTCTACCCGACCACCATTACATTTAGATGGCAAGTAGAATCACATTTTAGCTGTTCTTATTTCAGGGTTATGAAAACAGTTTTAGTAAAGTCATTCTTTTCTGCTTCTTTTTAAACTTTTTTAGTAACATGGCAGCCGTCAATTGGATCAGCCCTGCAAACCCTGATGGACGATGTGGTGAACAGTGGAGAGAGGCACCCCCACCCCCCAGATGATGTCCCACTCGCAGTCAGAAGACTCCAAGGTCATCTGTGTGGCATCCCATCCAGTCCAGCAGCCCCACCAGGGACTCCTGCTCAGTCACAATTGTATATATATATGTTCTCTAGTAATATTTTTTTTCTATCTTCTGTAAATAGTTGTAGTAGTTAATTTTAAAATCTAATGTCAATAGGTAAAAATGTTTTTAATAGTTTATTGTTAAATACTTGCTTCTCTAAAAATAAACTGATGTCACTGAGAAGTTGTTTTAAGTTTACTTAAATTATAAAGAAGTGATGAAACAGATAATGTAAAAAGGTTAAAAGACTTTAAGAACACACAGACAACAATAACTTTTATAAACAATTTAATAATTTAATTTAATAACAGCAACACATAACCTGAACTTGTTAAAAAAACACCAAAAAAATAATAATAACTGTCCACCATCCTCTCCAATAAATGAAATAATCTGTCCATCCTTTCCTGCCTCCCTCTGCCATCTGATATCCTCCCTGATTAAATCTACCAACTCGTCACTCCTTCTTCTCTTCGTCCTTTCCCTCCTCCCTCATCCTCATTCTCTTCCTCATCGTCACCCCGATGCTGCTCAGCCTCTGCAGCACCTGGCCCTGCGTGTGTCCTCAGGGATGGAGGCAATTAGGACATGTAGTGTTTTCAACCTCGAAGATGTTGGTGACACCGAGTTAAACCGCTAATGAAGACCCAGGTGCGATTCAAGCGTGTTTATTGCCTTCATCGAAATGCGGTGAAAACTGTAATAACAGAAAATAAACTCAATCTCTATACATAGAGTCGTTGCATACAAATTAAAAGTCCATCAAACTGAATAAAGTGACATTTCAGCATAATCAACAACATAATGCAACTTACGGCATTCCTGTCTGATAATTCAGCGTGGATGGCATCAGATTTCATGTTTCCATACCGTTCGCCGCACATGGATCTCTCTGTTTCCTAGCAAAACCCGGAATCGGAAGTGCGTCACCGCAAACCGGAAGTAGATTTTACCGATAATATTTTTCTATAAAAACGTAAATAAACTATGAATTATACATCTATTCAACTTCTAATCACTTTTAGCAGCATTAAAACATTTTTAATATTATTTCTTTAACCCATGAACTTATCTATTTAACAAAATGCCTTAAAGGCAACACACTCCCCGCCTGGCCTCCTGAGGCCACTGTACTAAACAAACATTATACATTCAGTTCTTTGGCATGAGAAGAATAACCTCGGTAACCGGTCGCATAAAAGTCTTTACACAGCCTTGGTCCCATGCAATCACCTCTATATGCACAGCTCTCGAACTCATGCAGGTGAACATCATAGCCCAACGCTTGCTTTCGGCTTGTCCGCCCCTGGTACACTTTGTTGTTATAGTTTATAGTCCAAGGCCCAAAAACATCAAGGCCGACGTAGGTGAAAGGAGGACATGTTTTGAGGCATTCGGGTGGTAGGTCTGCCATGTGTTGTTGTTCCTGTTTTCCACGCAGCTTGCGGCAGATTATGCATTTGTGGATTACTGAGTTTACTAGTCTTTTGCCGCCAATGAGCCACAAACCTGCAGCCCTGATTGCTCCTTCCGTCAGATGACGGCCTTGGTGTTTCACCAACTCGTGGTGGTGACGAGTGAGCAGAAGGGAGATGTGACTGTCTTTGGGGAGAATTACTGGGCTTTTCTCAAAGTTCTCGATTTCGGAGTGTTTGAGTCTGCCTCCCAAGGTAATGAGACCGTTCTGTAAAACTGGGCTGAGCTTTTGTAGGGGGCTCTGTTTTGAGACTGGCTTTCCAGTGTGAAGAGCAGAAAGCTCCTTTTGAAAGTGAGCCTTTTGTTTCTCTTTGAGAATAATGTTCTTTGCTTGAGCTATTACCTCTGCAGTACGTGGGAGGTGGCATCTGTGCCAGCCTTTGCATACGCTATTTGTGTTAGTCCCATTGAGGGATTTGGCAATGTGGACTAGATTTGCAATTGCTCTGACCAACGACTTGAATGTTGAAAACATCTCGAAGCGTTTACTGCTTAGTACTTGGAGATGAGTGGCATAAGTTTTGACTTGTGGCCTGATTTCAGAGTCTTTGTCTGGTTCGATCAGCTCAAATATTTCACTGACATGTGTTGTTTCCACAGGAGAATGGTGTATGAAGGATGGTCCAGTGAACCATGTGGACTTTGTGAGTTGAGCTGCTGGCAAGGACCTTGACGCATGGTCTGCCGGGTTTTCCTCTGTGCGCACATAATACCACTGCTCCGGCTTTGAAGACTGGCGAATGCGCTGTACTCTGTTGTGGACATATGTGTAGAATCTTTTTGACTCGTTACAGATGTAGCCTAGTACTACCTTACTGTCTGAATAAAAGCGCACTGCGTCAAACTGCAGATCTAACTCATCTTAAATGAGATAAGCCATTTCTACTGCCAAGACGGCTGCGCACAGTTCTAGTCTCGGAATAGTAGGTTCTGACAAGGGAGCTAGCTTTGCTTTGCCCATTATGAATCTGACCTCAACTTTGCCGTCTGTTTGAACTGCTTTCAAGTAGGCTACGGCTCCTATCGCCTTAGTTGATTCGTCTGAGAATAGGCATAGTTCTTTGTGCGTTGTTTTACTGAGTGAGGTAGAAGTGTAGGTCCTAGGAACATGTAGATCCTTTAGGTCCTGAAGGGAATTTCTCCATGTTTCTCATTTACCTTGTTTGTCCACTGGAAGGGGTGTGTCCCAATCCAAGTTTTCTGAAGTGAGTTCTCTGAGTAGAGCTCTTCTTTGAATTGCGATAGGTGCTAATAGCCCCAGAGGATCTAAGACACTATTAACAGCCGACAGAACGCCACGCCGAGTGAATGGTTTGTTTGTGGTGGCCACTGAGTAAGTAAACGTGTCCATTGTTATTTCCCAGATGAGGCCAAGGCTTCGCTGAGATTGTGTTTCTTCACCACCTAAATCTAGATCCTTAATGACTGGTGCACAATCTTCAGGGCAAAAGGCCTGCATGACTGTCTGTGAGTTAGATGCAAACTTATGCAGGCGCAGATTGGATTCTGCAAGTGAGGCTTGTGTTCTTTGCAGCAAGTCTATAGCCTCAGCAGGAGAGGGCGAAGAGATCAAGCCATCATCTACATAAAAGTGCCTCTCCACAAAGTTGACTGTGTCAGCACCATATTCCTTTGCATCTGCTTTAATGGCTTTGCGTAGTCCGTAAACGGCAACTGCGGGAGATGGTGAGTTTCCAAATACATGAACTTTCATGCGATAGTCAATAACTTCCTTGTTTACATCATTGTCCTTATGCCACAGAAAACGGAGGAAGTTACGGTGGTCCTCACGCACCATAAAGCAGTGGAACATTTGCTGTATATCTGCCATGACAGCAATGCTCTCTGTCCTGAAGCGGAGAAGGACTCCAATGAGCATGTTGTTTAGATCGGGACCAGTGAGGAGAACACTGTTGAGTGAGTCACCGGTGTACTGGACACTAGAATCAAAAACAATCCTGATCTGATTTGGCATTTTTGGGTGGTAAACTCCGAATGTTAGGAGATACCAACACTCCTCTCCCTGTTTTACTGGAGGAGCCACTTCTGCGTGACCACTGGAGAAGATCTTTTCCATAAATGCCAAATATTGTCCCTGCATATCAGGTTTCTTATTTAGGTTGCGTTTTAGGGATGAGAACCTACTGACTGCCTGCTCTCTATTGTTTGGCAAGCGCTGGTGCGGTTCTTTGAAAGGAAGCGGGGCGACCCAACTGTTGTCCTCATCTCTGTACATAGCATTGTCCATTATTTCTAGGAACAGAGTGTCTTGTATTGAGAGAGCTGGTTTATTATCATTTTCTGTCCGACTGAACACTGTTTGTCCCAGGGTTTGTTCAGATGCTTTACCTGGCCTATTTGTGTGTGACATTTCTTTGAGTTGCAGAAGGCTGTCACATGGACCGAAAACTGTAGGACGGCCATTTTCCAGAACAACAGTTTTTAGAGTGCTAACTGTGGGCCTATGAACTTTACCCAGACATACCTCCCCAACTACAACCCACCCTAGATCTAAGCGTTGGGCGAAGGGTGCGCTATGGGGGCCATTGACTCTCTGCCTGACCTTGTGAGCACGTAAAACATCTCGCCCTAGCAGCAGGAGTATTTCAGCATTTGGGTCTAGCTCTGGGATGTACTCGGCTATATGCTGAAGGTGTGGCTGGCATAGCACTGCACTAGGGGTTGGGATTTCACTCCTATTGTTGGGAATGTCCTGACACTCAATAAGCGGAGGTAGAGGGATAACCACTGATCCATCTAGTGACTCAACCTGAAAGCCTTCAGCCATTTTACCCCATGTTTCTGCAATACCAGAGCATGTCCTAAGATGGTAGGAGAAGGGTTCGGTTTTGATGTCAAAAAGTTCAAAGAACTCTGGCCTGGCCAAGGAACGATTACTCTGATCGTCTAATATTACATAAGCTTTCATAGCTCTGTCCTTGTAACCTTTAGGGTACACCCATGTGAGACATATCTTAGAACATGAACGACCCCACTGACCTGGACCACACACGTCTGTGCAGCTTGTTGTGACGTTGACTGTGTCGGGACTGTTTTCTCCCTCCCCGCCATTCTCTTGTGCAGGTGGAGGAGCCTTGTTAGCCTGTGGTGGAGGACCAGGATGCATGACTGTGTCGTGTCTTGTACTATCACATTCAGAGCACTTTACTGTAGCCTTACAGTCCTTAGCAAGATGAGTGTCTGAAGAGCAGCATTTGAAGCATATTCCTTTCTCTTTGAGGAAGGCCTTTCTCTCGTCCAGCAGTTTGTTCCTAAACGTTCTGCATTTTTTGAGCGGATGTGGCTTGTTATGCAGCGGGCAGTTCCTGTTGATGTCCTTGTTGGGGGGTGAAACATCGGTTTTGTGCACAGTTATTGGTCTACTTGTGTTACTTGTATTAAAGTTCTTTAAGTAAGGTTTTTCTGGTTTATAATGTGTTTGGCTGTTTTGTTGGTTGAAACTAGGATCGTTGCGTTTCTTTGCCTCTTTGCTTATGAATTTACAGAAATAGTCAAAAGGTGGGAAACAGCCATTATTTTCCTCCTTGTACTGAGAGCCGTGTGACATCCACTTCTCCTGAAGTCCGAATGGAAGTTTGTCTACGACTGGTCCGATTCCGCGAGAAGTGTCCAGATACAGTAGGCCAGGGAGATATCCGTCTTCCTTGGCGCCTTGAATCTCTTGCAAGAGATCCCCTAGCTCACGGAGTTTGACATGATCTTTGACTGTAATTTTGGGAAAACTGTCCAATCGCTGGAAAAGTGACTTTTCGATTATTTCGGGTGCTGCATAACATTCGTTTAGTCTCTCCCATGCTTTGCTCAAGGCTAATGTGGGGTTGTTGACGTATACTGAGCGTATGCGTTTTACCTGGTCACTTGACTCCTTTCCCAACCATTTTGTCATGAGATCCAGCTCTTGAATGGGACTGATTTGAACCTCAGCTGTGGCACTAGTAAATGAAGAGCACCATGCTCTGAAATTCTCTGGCCTATCGTCAAATTGGTAAAGGCCTGAAGTGATGAGATCTCGGCGTGCCATATACTGGGCAAATGGCTCAGCTGGATGTGAGATACTGGCCGGTGCGTTATAGTGAGGCGTGAATGGGGAGCTGAATGGGTTGAGAGAGGTATTTGGTTTCTCTAATTTGAATTTGGTTTCACTTCTAAACTGGCTGGGCATGCTGTGATTAGTCAAGGCAGCAACATTGTCCTTAGTAAGCTTGGGTTCAGAACTAATGGGTGGCGGCTCTAAATTGCCTTCTTCTGGGGGATGCCATGTTACAAAGGTGTTGGGTGAGCTTACTTGTGGGCGCGAGGTGGTCGGTATTTCTGGAGCAGACTGTGATTGTTCAATGTCCCTTTGAGATCGCACATATTCGCTTGTACGTTCTAATTTGACTTTTTCAGATGATTTCCTGCTCTCTGGCTCCTCTTGTATTGCCTCAGCTTCTTCTAGCACTTGTGCCTCAGCTACTGCAGCATCGGCTTCTCTTTGCAACGTTAACATTTCCAATTCTGCATCTATTTTAGCCTTTTCCAGATCACTTCGTGCTTTTTCCACTTTCAATTGTGCTTCTTTACTTGCATAGAGAGCTCTAACCTTAGCAGCTTCTGCTTTAGCTCGAGCGTGGGCAGCGCTTGCTGCTGATCCAGACGAGTGGCCGGTCCTGAAGCTGCGTGCAGACTTGTTGCTGGTAGCCATTTTGACCGCGATGAATAATCGAATGGTGCCTTTTCACTGTAGTGTTTTCAACCTCGAAGATGTTGGTGACACCGAGTTAAACCGCTAATGAAGACCCAGGTGCGATTCAAGCGTGTTTATTGCCTTCATCGAAATGCGGTGAAAACTGTAATAACAGAAAATAAACTCAATCTCTATACATAGAGTCGTTGCATACAAATTAAAAGTCCATCAAACTGAATAAAGTGACATTTCAGCATAAACAACAACATAATGCAACTTACGGCATTCCTGTCTGATAATTCAGCGTGGATGGCATCAGATTTCACATTTCCATACCGTTTGCAGCACATGGACCTCTCTGTTTCCTAGCGAAACCCGGAACCGGAAGTGCGTCACCGCAAACCGGAAGTAGATTTTACCGATAATATTTTTCTATAAAAACGTAAATAAACTATGAATTATACATCTATTCAACTTCTAATCACTTTTAGCAGCATTAAAACATTTTTTAATATTATTTCTTTAACCCATGAACTTATCTATTTAACAAAATGCCTTAAAGATTTTTTAATATTATTTCTTTAACCCATGAACTTATCTATTTAACAAAATGCCTTAAAGGCAACACAGGACAGGTGGGGCAACAGAGGGCCTCCGTCCTAATACCTCATCCATAGGGACAAACTGTTGGGATCGCCTCAGGCTTGCCCACCAGAGGCGCCCGAGGGATCCTCTTCTACTCTCTTTGTCTTTCTCTTAGGGCTGGAGTCACTGTCCAGGTTCTGGAGATTACCTGCTGCCTCCAGCAGAGTCTTGCCGTGGAGTCCTCACAGAAGCTGAGCCTCTCACACACTGTGGCTGATCTACAGTAATCAGGAGGACCACAGTATTTAAGCTACCTTCGGACCTGGATTCTGCGCCCCCATTGGGCGCGGTTGAGTTTAGTTAGCTTCCTGAGTCTTCTGCTATAAGACTGAGTCTTGGTTGTTTTCTAGGTTGAGACCAGATTCTAATCTCTCATTTTCTGTGCCTCTCAGGAATCCTGTAATACTCGTGAAGCTCTGGATGAGCTTAAACTCCAGTCTCCTCGTGAAAGCTCAGGATGAGCTTAACCTCCTGTCTTTGCTGTGAGGCCAAACTCTCTTCGGTGAGAGCTCTGGATGAGCTCAACCTCCTGTACCCTTGTGAAGCTCTGGAAGAGCACCCTCACTGGAACACCTGTGCTCTGAGTCTGCAGCTCTGGGAGAGCTGTCTCACAGGAAACAAATCTCAAGTCAGAAGCTCTAGGAGAGTTGACAAGCTAATCTGCCCTGGTGAGCCACCCCAAGAATCCTACATGGTTGATACCTGTCGACTTCCGGAGTGGGTTTCCCCAAGAGGTTCCCATGTGGATTTCCCCTGTTGTTTCCCTGCGGTGAGCTGGAAGCTCAGCTTCAACCATCTCCCCTTCCCTGCTCAGATCCCAGTGAACCAGCCCCTGCCAGAACTGTTATTCTCGTGCTTGTGCTTAAAATAAACTCTTTGGACTTTTTGAACAGTTTCTCCGTGTGTTTCACATGCTCCCGAGCACTAACCAATCATGACAGAACACTGCGGCCAACATAGCTAGCCCTGCGGAAACACCCTCAGGGCTCCTTCAAAGCCAGTATTCTCCGGTTCTTAAAACAGTCCATAGATGACCTTTCCTCCGACTTTCTCCACCCACGGTAGAACGGATATCACATCACCCGCTGACATCATTCTCTACGCCGAGCTCAAGAAATATCCAGGACCTCTACACGGCAGCGCTTCAACCTAGCCGGATACCTAGATGCCTTATTTATTGGAACATTGAGGGGACTTTTTCTAAATTACCATTCAACCAACCTCCACCTACCTCCAGTGCTCCAAACAGTCATCTGCTGCGCAGCTCGCAGGGGTTGCGCCTCTGCCTTCTGCCTCGTCCAGACGTAGGAACCTCCGCCGGGGCAAGAAAGCCACCCCTTCTCCGGCGGTTCTGCCTGATGCCTCCACTCCTTCTCCGGTGGGTCAGTCTGACGCCTCCATCCTCCCTGTAGTCCAGCCAGCAGCAGTAATCAGTCCATCTACTCGCCAGGTCAGTTCCTTCCGCCTCATCAGCCACCTTTCAGATCAACAGTTAGCACCCTCAGTCTATAAACTCAGATCTGGTTCATTAATCAAACCTCAATTAGCTAGACCTCCACGCCAGTCAGATCAGGACCAGAACATTGTATTAAGTCTGTTTCTCTAGTCTCTGAATTTACCTGCTCTCCGTTTTCTCCAGCTCCGATTTTCCGTTAGCCATCCAGTTTCCTTAGCCTCTGAGCCCGTTAGCATACCGTTTCCTGTAGCCT
>JAGKQL010000004.1:27510821-27531068 GCA_018398635.1 Cyprinodon brontotheroides | reverse complement strand
CCCGCAAAACGCCCCGCCAAAAGCGCAGCCCCACCTACCAAGACCGATGCCAACAGCGCCGCGAATCTAAACACACCGCACATTGCCAGAATCAGCCCCAGAGCAGAAAAGCCCGGCAAGAAAACCGGGCAAGAAGAGCAGAGACCGCAGTCAGCGCAGCATCCACCCCCAGCAGCCCGAGGCAGCACAGCCAGATGATGAACCACGCCGCCTCCACCGACTTCCAAGCCAGCGCCCAGCCACGCCCCGCCGCCTCGCAGCTCAAGCACCAGGCCCTGACACGCCAGCAGCTCCACCCCCTCGCCCCACCACGCTACGCTAAGGCTACAATTTCCAGCCCCCACCGCCCCGCAGCCCCACCCGGCCAAGGACAAGGCATGGGAATATCAGAGCAGCCCCGCCATGCCTCCAGGAGGGAAAACCCACCACACCCAGCCAGCGCAGCCAGCCCGCCCCAGACCGCCCCCCAACACACACTACCGGAGCCGCCCCGACCCCCATTGACCATCCCCAGGACCAACACCCAGCAGCCCCACCCCGAGAAAACGGGATCCAGTCCCAGGCCCCAAAAAAA
This sequence comes from Cyprinodon brontotheroides, assembly GCA_018398635.1. Taxonomy (NCBI): domain Eukaryota; kingdom Metazoa; phylum Chordata; class Actinopteri; order Cyprinodontiformes; family Cyprinodontidae; genus Cyprinodon; species Cyprinodon brontotheroides. The sequence goes on along the minus strand of JAGKQL010000004.1, from coordinate 27,530,494 downwards.
AAAAAAAAAAAGAAGGGATCCGAAGCGGACACCAGACAATCGACCCGCCAGAACCACCCCCAGAGGAAGGAAAAAAAAAAACATAAATAGATAGGTAAATAAATAAATTGGGGCTACCGGCAATTAAAGAAATAGGCAAGAGGAGAATGGGAAAAAGCAGACCCCCTCGGCATCCACCCCTTCAGCTCCACCAGTACCAGAACCGGGCATAGGAAAGAAACACCACGCCAGGAACCGCATCGAAGGGAGAGCAGACGGGGAATCCCTAACAACACCTCAGCCCCACCTTACAGTCCCAGGCTTGAGATGGAGTTCCCCAAGGGGACCCCATAGACAGGAGCGGTTGAGACCCGCAACCGGGGGAAAAAGGAAAAAAACACACACCATGGCATCCAATCATGCTCCACCAGTGCCCGGGTGAGCCCGACGCCAGCCCCAGGACTGGGTACCGGACTTGAGATGAGAAAAAAACCTGGAAAAAAAAAAAAAAACACACACCATCTGAATAAAATAATAATAATAATAAATAAAGAAAATAACAACGCTGACAATACATTCACACATAAACACTCACATCCAATAATTAGGACTAAAACTCCGTGACACCGTGACGGTCCGGGACTATCGATGACCCCAAGGAACCTAAAACTGATGTGGGGAGGTGAGGGCGACACCTGGCCACCAACCCATCTCTTTCTGCTTCAAGCCCGCCTCCCCCCACCTCAAGACTGACCGACCACCCCAGCAAGAGCTCCCCGGACCGGGCCTGCCCCATCCCGCCGCCACCCAACCAGAACTCAGCCTGGGGTAAAAAGAAAAGAGAGAAAAAAAACCTTCAACCAGGCACTTCATGCCCCCCATCCAACCTTCTTTGGGAGAGAGTAGAGTGGGTGACAGCCCCGTGCCACCAGCAGGCTGCCTCCAGGCCTCAGCCGCAGGCCAGCTCCCTGCCAAAAACCACGGACCAGGTGGCTGCCCTCGCTTTTCCTCCAGGCCCCAGACTCCAGGCGGCAGCCGGAGAACAGGGTTGTGAGAAAGACCCCGATCCTCCCTCCAGCCCGCTCAAATGTGGAAAGCTTGTTATGCGTGTTGCTCTCAGAGATGCAATTAAAACTGAGAGTACCGGGGTAGGTGTCCACACACTCACCCTCAGGAAGATAGATGGTGCCAGCACCCCCCTGTCAATCAACCACTCAGACCCCATCAATGTCTAGATGCGAGAGGGGCTGGAGGGAGGCCGCACCGTGGTGAGGCCCACACAATGTCAAGCTCCCCCAGGTGGCCCTGATGCCCAACCCCCAGATAATGCCCCACATAGATGTGTGTTGTGAAAATGATGTAGATGGAAGTGTCTAAAATGCAAAATAAAATTGGGGTGGGGGACGCCATCAGAAGGTGTGGCCCTCCAGTACCCACCCCCTCCCCAAAAACCTACATGTGTGGCCGAAGTGATGGAGCAGGCAGAGGGAGGATTGCGGGTAAGCACGGGGGCATTCCCGACTTGTGAGCCAGCTCTCCCCCTGACTCCAATAGGCACCCCCTTTTCCCCGAGAGCCCCCCAGAGAAGGGGCCCCACCACAGTTTCCACCACCATATAGTCCTGGGCACGGACCGCAGTGGGACTCCACCAGTTGAAGCCGGGTAACGGAGTCAACACACCACCACCCTCCGCCACCCCTGTCCATCCAAAAAATAATAATAATAAAAAAATAAATAAGTAGATAAATAAATAAAATAAAAATAATAATAATAAATAAATAAATAAATTAAATAAAATAAAAAAAAAATAAATAATAAAGTGCCAATAATAAAAAAATAAATAAAAAAATTTATAAAAGGAAGATAAGAAAAAAATACAATAATAATAAATAAATAAATGAATAAGGAGGGACAACCCCAGCCGGCCAGCCAACGCCAGAAGTTCACCTCCCCCCCCCGGACGAAGCCCCACCACGGGGCAGCACGGACCAGGACCAAGACAGGGAGCCAGACCCAAAGCCCCTCAAAGATCTTCTTCCCTCTATCACCACCCCCCACCCCCCCTCCGGAGGATGTAATCCCTCCCCTACACATAACAATCAAGCTACTCACCACACAAGTTTATAGAAGACATCCAGGTCGAGATCACACCTACACCCCCTCCCTCCCCTTCCCCCACTTTACAGAGTGCGCAAACCCGCGGAGGGGGGGGTAAGCACTTGCCATAGGTGTTAATGTCCATGCCCCCAGCCCAGTGAGGTGCCCCGGGAAAGGCACCGCCGGCACACCAGGGGTGAAATTATTCTTATTTCAACCGCAGCGTATATTAGCTGCGACATATGAATCAAGATTCTATGACTGAAAAAATGTCATTGACAGATGGCCGATGATATACGATTGGCCAAATTTAGGTGTACAGGCTGACGTATAACTAACTGACCTGCAGAAGATAAAAGAAAAAAAATCACACAGATTTTAAGACAGGGTTTTTTTTTTAAATATAAATTTTCTAACTTTTGGGAAAATATGGTCTGATAAAGAGTACATTTATATACATGTTTAAGGCAGAATGATTTGACATTCAAATATGATTTCCCTACGACGATCAAGTGCTGATTTCAAAGTGCTGCACACTGCAAAACAATCTAGAGATAGTAAACATTTCTTAAATGGTAATAGTGTATTCACACTTAATTTGAGTAGGTAAATGAAGATAGTTTGCCAATGAAATTAGTAATTTTATTCTTAAAATAAGATAATTAGATAATATGCACTTGAAATAAGTCAATGCAATTGTGTTTTCTTATTTTAATTGTAAAATTGTCTCGTTACATTGGCAAAATGTCTCTTTTACCTCCTGAATTCAAGAAGAAATGCACTTATTTTAAGAAAAAATGACTTCTCTAGATTTAGATTTTTTGCAGTGCAGTGATACAGGTGTCAAGCATGTGTCATCATGGTGCCATTCTCACCTTCAGTACGGGCCGCCGCCGACCATCTGGAACCGGAACACCTGAAATAGAGAAACAGAGTTAAACAGAGCCCCTGGGAGAGCTGAACCATCAGTGAAGAGCGTACAGCTCTCCTCTATTTCAGGTTAATGTTTGTTCAGAAAAGTTAACATGGAGTCACTTCCACCATTGCTACTGTGATCCTCCTCTGCTGGGAATACTCTGGTCCTAATCTGGTTCTGTGCTAGCGTCAGATCCGGGCCACCTGCTCTAATGCTGGGCCTGTTTTAGTATCTAAAGCCACAGCTGTGCAGCTGCTGAGTTTGAACTGCCGCTCTCTATGTCTGTGCTCTATGTTGGAGAATCCATGTTTGATCTGTAAGGTTCTGGTTCCATATCAGTGAATCGTTTTTAATGAAATAAAGATGAAGCTGCAGAGGTTCTTCTGCTTCGCTGATGGGATGACACAGCTCCCCTGAAAGCTTCTGCGCTCCCCATGATCTTTTCCAGTCACACCGGCAAATTTTCAAATATTAATGAGTTGGATTTAAATAAAAGATGGACAGAGAGGATGAGGAGGGCGGACAGCTCTCATCTCCTCAGGAGGATTCAGCCAATCCACCCAACTATCCTAAGAACAACAGAAAACCTCTTCCTGCTCGGATTGACAAACACAAGAACTGATGACCGAGGTCAGACCTTCATCCACCTGGCATGTTCTTGTTCCCGCTAAATATTCTCCACTATACTGCATATTTCACTCCCTGTATTGTGGTCCCCATGTTCTAACCGATATGCTGCACATGCTCTTCTTCGAGTCTTCCACTTCATATGTCCAGATAAAATAGCAGGAGCAGACAATGTAGATCCTGCCCAAAGCTTTGCATGTTCTGTTAATTATGTCACATGTTCTCCACAAGTTCCAGTTAAATTTTTTTTTTAGCTTCACATGTTCTGCTCCATGTGCTCTTTTCCAAATATATTCATTCACATATGATGTTTTTCATGCTTAGAAACAGGGTGATTAATGACACCAAACAATGGGACTGTTTTAGGCCTTGGTTCCTGAAACTGCTGAGCTCTATAATCACATCCAGCATATATTCTGCTCCATAGCAAAAAGTAAACGCCCTACATTATGGTTCCAATTTTCCTACAAATGTTTTGCCCCTTTGCGACAGACTGGCAGACTGTCCTGGGTGTATCCTGCCTCATGCCCATAGACTGCCGGAGATAGGCACCGGCCCCACCGCGACCCTGACAAGGACTAAAGGCTGGTTTATACCCACCCCTTCCACAGACACTCTGCTCCACCTCTCCAAAAACGACTCGTGAAGTTGGACCAGGTAGAAGAACGACGTGCATGAGAACACTGGGACCCTTTTTCCACCTGGATCACCGCTCTTTTTCGCCCTTATATCCCTCCGTTTTCGCACAATCTTGCCCCTTGCATTTTTCCACCGCCCCCGCCGCTTCTACACCCACAGCTAAGGGCGTTCGTGATTGTCCCTCTTATGTTGGTGGCATGGAATAACATAGCGCAGACCACGCTTCAATATTGGGCATAAATCAAAAATATCTGCAACAAGCTCACTGCCACACACCGCTGCAGGAGGAGTATAACCAGTCCCTAAGCGAAGGCAGTTATGGTGATGGATGTTTGTACCCACATGTTCGCACCGAAAGTGAGATTTTCACTGTGAACCCCTCGCCAGAAACCCCGCAGATCTGCCTGGATTTTTCGCCAGTTTCCTATTATCAATTCTGCAACCCGTGTTTGGTCCTGCTTTTGGTCGTGCCACAAATTGTGGGAAACGGACAGTGACGTATGTGGAGAGCTTATCAGCTGTACTAATGGCCTAACTACATATGAATGCAGCAAACCTCGCACTGCTGGGCTAGTAATTCCGGCTTGAATAACCTTCAGTGTTTGGCTGAACCACTATTCTCAAAACAAGCGTGAAATCGCCGTCGAGGCAGCAAAACCACACGCGCCAATGCGCCAGGCTTTTAATTTTTCTGAGTGAGTATTTTCAACGGAACCACTTTTTTTAAACAGTAAGCTCGTGATTGGTTGGTATATATATATATTTACATATATATATATTTATTCATATATATATATATTTATTCATTCCATATATATATATATATTCATATATTTATTCATTTATATATTTATCTATTCATATATTGTGTATTTATGTTATCCTACACTACTACACACAATTATTATGCTACCATCAAGGACATGAATGAATTTATATGTGAAATGAAGATTTGCAGGAAGCTGTTTATGCAAAGAAAGAGTTTTAGCACACACACACATAACTACTATATACAACGCGTATCCAAACACAATACGCGTTTCTGCAAATTAAAAGTCCGTGAACGCTCCGCTTCCTTCCTGGTTGATGGCAACAGGCAGCATTCCCTCCAGGTGGTGTCCCAGCGTGCAGACGCCTACCGTGCGTGGGCTCCGTGCCTTCGACATCGCTTCTAACCCCGGACCGCAGCTTAATACAGAGTTCAGTGAGATCCCGCCTACTCAATGGCGTAAGCACCCCTGCGACAATCCACATCCAGAGACAATCCGCCTACGACGCCATCCTTCGCCGGACATGAGGTCGACGTGGCGGACTTCCAGAGTTCCACTTCCTCATCTGCCAGCACAGGCCTTCAGCCAGCATGGTAGAAAAACATGAATTCCAGCGCTACCGCGTATGGACACAACACATCAATGCACCTGAAAAATGAAGTCACCAAATAAAGTCTTTACCCTCTTTTCTTCTGGTCTGACCAGCAGATAGCTAGATGCCTAACACGCAAAGAGCCGCCGCAAGTTAAGGCAGCTGTATCTGAAGTTCCTGCATACCGCTCTCATAATACCTTACAGGTGCAGCTGGAAAACAATTAAATGAGAGGAAAGGAATAAAAAAATTAAAAAATCAAACGCAAAGTCACAGTAACAAGGGGAAGGAGAAAACATTAAAACAAGTCACTTTCACACTCAATAATGTCGCCTTTATCAAAGATCGTGCAAACGGAAAGAATAGGAGGTCACCGCCATTGTGAGGCTTAATGTGTAAGTCTGTGAAAAGAAAAAAGTACAGTGCTATGTAAGTCTGTATCGGGCATCCTGTATCCATGTCCTTACCAAGAATGAAAGTATATATCTTTAAATCTTACCTTCTGGCCGTTCATAGCGCCTGCAATTAGTTTCCCAGTTGTTAAGACTTCGCATCAATGCTTCCTGTGAATCACAAAAAATACACTTTAGTAAAAGCTTAGGCTAGGTTGCTTTTAGCTATACCTAGCTAGGCTAGCTTACTGGTAGCTTTGCCTTAGCTAAGCGCCAGGCTGCTTTAGGCATAGCTACCAGTAATTCGAACATATATTTACCGCTAGCGCATGCTGAAAGTAACTGCCTTCTTCCTCGAAGTTCGATATCCCTAAGTTGTTCGACTGCAGATATAGCGGTGGCTGGTAGATGTCCGCTTTTAGGGCGACAGTCCTGATTTTCATTGGTATTCGTCCGGCGTCCGCGCTGCAACCCAGCCGGACGTGGTGTGGTTTGTCCTCCCTTTTTTGCCCTACAGATCTCCACATACTCCGCCAGCGCCGCCTCCCGCCATCGCAGAGACGGAGTAATTGTATTGTCTTCTTCTTCTTCTATTCTGTTCTAGTGGCGGTTGGCAACAAACTGTTAGTAGCACTATACCGCCACTTACTGGTATGGAGTGTGGTTCGTGATGGATTGTTTAAATATTGATCCTGATACATTCCTGTACCCTAACTTCTTTCTAAACATACACCACATTCACACATTAAAACACTCCTAAAATATAAACATATTTGCAACAGCTTTGTATATACCATTCCTTCTCACTCACAAAACTACACTTACTATATATTAAATTTATATGGGACAATTTCGTTTTCTGTTAGAAATCTAATAATTATTTGTATGTGTGTTTACTCCCTAAATGTTTCCTCAGTATATCTACCTACCAATTAACCTTCTCCCATGTCTTCCAAACCTCTTCTCAAGGTATATCTTTCTCTTTTTCATATTTATGAGACATTCTAATGGAGCAACATGTTCTAAGTGGTTTCATATATTTAGTCAGCCAGTGGAAACCTACATTTGCCCGCTTTTATGTTTTTTTATTTTAAAAAGTGTATGATTAAGTCCTGTATTACCAAATCTTAACCTTGTTATCACTCTTTTTCATCCTTTTCTATTTCTTTCTTTCCATTTCTTCTTTTCTCCTACCATCTTCTGAATTTTATAAAACCATCTTCCTGTTTTATCTTCATATCCCTCCTCTTTGCCAAATTTCCATAAGTTTCTCTTAATAATACTCTTTTCCTTCTGATTTACTTATTTTAAAGGGGCGTAAACTAATAGAATGCTTTAATTGCCCTTTTGCCATTTTATCTGCCCTCTTGTTTCCTTGTTTCCTTCCACCCCAATATGTGCTGGAACCCACACAAATGTAACTATCAGCCCCATATTTGTTTTCCAAGAAGAGTGCTAATGATTTTATTTCTAATAAAATGTCCATCCTACTATCTTATAGTACTTGTCTGTCATGTAAACCAAATGCGAGCTGTTCCACATCCTCCGCTCGGCCACCAATGCACGCCTTCTCCTTCACCACAAAATACGAGATGAGCTATTTTGCTCCTCCGTCCGCTCCAGATCAAGCACCCGCTTATTGCAATCGCACCAAACAGAAAAAGAATGGTGAGGAAGACCCGGCTTCGTCGTACCAAATTATAGTAAAAACAGTATCGGTATCTCAGAAATTAGAAAGATAGTTTGTATATATAACCTAAAACAATACAATTTAGATTTTATTTCCTGCAAAACATTCAATTCGGTTTATCCATTAAGTGTTGAAAAAATTTCGGGAAATTTTTTTAACAATATTCTAATAATTGTAACAAAGTATTATATCCATAAATGTCGCTTATGTAAAAATGCCCTCCTCAATCTCTGCTCCTCAAAATGAAACTTTCCCTTTCTCAAAAGATGTTCTATAAAAAGATGCGGAAATTTAAACGCAATGAAATTGTTGAGTTTACTGAAGAATTTCAGCTGGTAGTCCTCACGATTAATTTCCTATTTTAACTACGCATATACATTTTATTTATTTTTATTAAATATTTTATTTTGATGTATACTTTCTATACTCTTAATTTGTTATTTAATTTTATTTTTCAAAGCAGGAGTTGTGATGCTTATTTCTTCCTTAGGCTGAAATATTTGTTATTGACTTGTTGTTTGAGATTGTTATTGTTTTCTTATATATTCAATAACAAAAAGTGAAATCTAAAAAAAAATTAACCATTACAGCCAACTGATTCTGATTAAAACTAATTTTTTTAAGTAAATTATTTTGTGTATTTTTTATAACATTTTGCATACACAGTAATCTAGCATGCTTTTAATTAAATAAATCAATTCAAGCTAAAATGTAAGAAGTCTATAATTAGGCTATACTGAGCCTGATCTATTTCTACCATCTATTTGGGGGATATTTATTGCCACACTTTGGGCCACTCTAAAAACCAATTTAGCATGCTGACCTATGTCCTTATGACCATGCAGTGTACCTCTCTTCTGATGGCTACTTCCAACAGGATAATGCGCCATGTTATAAAGTGAATCATCTCAGAATCATTTCTTGAAACTTTTCCACTTAAGTAATTGTGAATTGAGCATATTGACAGACAACATTTTATTTTTTATCTTAAATGCAAATTAAAAAAAAAAAAATTACTGCTCTAAATGTATTGCTCTGTCAGCTAAAGATCTGTTTTGGTCTCTATACTTTAATTAAATAAATCAATTCAAGCTAAAATGTAAGAGGCTATACCTGATCTCTTTGTATCAGAGATGCTTACCCAGGGTTGCAGGCAGGTAAAACCCCTGCAACCCTGGTTTGCATTTGTATAAAGCCTTCACAGCATGCTCATTTACATGCTGCAGCCTCCCCAGAATTCCATGGGAGGCATGGGGGAACACCGCCTAAGTTCCACGCCAATTTTGACAATTTACGGAGTTTTCGGCTTAAGTTCCTAAATTGCCGATACTGTCAGCTAAGTAACCTGAAGTTCCACCTGCATAATCTACAGTGCCAGATATTGACTTAAAATTTAATTTTTCATGTAGTGTTCTATGCTACACCTTTTCCACATGTCTGGAATGAACATATTAGATACTGTGCATGCCTTGCCCATTAGTTCTATAGGACATGTTCTCTGCCAAACATATCCAAGCTGCACATGTTTTAAATTACATGCACTAAGTTGCATATCTTGTTTTACTGGTTCTAGTTTGGACACGCTCTATACCGGGGTTTCTTAATTTTGGTGCTCAGGCCTGAAGAGTCTTCATATGTTTTAGGTGTGTTCCAGCTTCTGCAAAGTGAAAAGGTGATCATCAGGGGCTGCCTGCAGCATATGATGCTACAAGGAGAGGAGGTAATTCAATCATTTTGAATCAGGTGTGTTTGAATAGAGACAAAGAAGAATAGGTAAAGAAAACTTTAAGTTCTATACAACATGTCCTGAGGCCTCCGTTTGACAAAACAATTTAAGAAACCTAGACCAAAAGTCTCAACTCTAAATCTATCTAGCCCAAGGCTTTCTTCAGGCTTATTAAAAAGCTGCTGTGTGAGTTAGTTTAATCCACTCCTAATGCTACGCCTAGACCGCAAGACGAGCAGAAGCTTTTGCGCATAAAGCCCTCTGCTTAAATTTTGATGCTTCGTACAAGCTTGAAGTTCTGACCAGGCTGGCTGTTACATCTTGCTGCTCTGGCTGTAAAGTCGAAGAAGGTCTGATGCGTGTTGGGTGAGCTACCCCATCCTTTCTTTTGCCTGTAAAATGGCAGCTATTTTGCTGTGACTAGTGGGTAAAAGGAGTTCTATTTCATCCCTACTGACCGCCAGAGGGCGTGTGCTCGAAAGCACTGAATGTTTCCCCTTCGGGTATGAAGTTCTAGCAATTATACCAACAGAAAGAGCCCCAGGGATAACGGGATGACCACTGCAGAAGCTATATAGCCTGGTGTCATCCTTTTTTCCTTTTTCTTTCCTCGCAAGCTGCTCGTTAACTTCCCCGCGGTGTCGAAGCCCCTGCTCTCTTGAATCGGAGTTGTGTTATTCTCCGGCCTCCCAGGGTGCAACGGGTTTATTCCTGAAGAAGATACGGAAGGTAAGTGAGTTGTTTGCTGGTGATGTAGCGCCCCGCCTCTCTCCGCCCCTCACCTTAATTTTACCTTTTTACCCAGCTGAAAGCTGTTTTGTTCAACTGGTGACGCAGCGCAGCCCCTTACTCCCAGTGTGAATAACTTCACTGCTGAAGTATATACCGCCAACGAAGTTAGCTTTTTAGTTTGTTGGTGCTTATACTCGTGACGCAGTGTTTTCCCAGTATCTCCCAGTATATTCCCCTACTTTTGCATCCTTTTTTCACCGGCCTCGCGCCAAGTTATAATTACTGACGGCCATGTTTTCGCCTCTCCCAACCAGGGTGGCCTTACAAGCAGTCGAAAAGGAGACGGGCTAACGCTGTTAGCCTTTTTTGGTTTGTTTGCAGCCTTCTTTCATCGGCCCGTTTAATTATAAATGGTGACGCAGCCGCCGCCCCCTCCCCACACACATCAACCTTTTGCAGCCTTTCGCTGGTTCGCTCTCTAATTGGTGACGCAGCCGCTATCGCCCTACCTCCCTACTTTGCTGTTATACAGCTAACGCTTGTTAGCTTTTTGTTTATTGCTTTATACCTGGTGACGGTAGCTGCTCCCGCCTCTCCCCGTATCGCATGCCTTGTGTCCGCAGCCTCTTGTTTTATCCGCTATAATTGGTGACGGCAGCGCTGTTCGCCCTACTTCCAACTTAAAGCTTCATACAGCTAACGCAGCTAGCTTTTTGGTTTATTGGTTTTATACCTGGTGACGTGCAGCGTGTTCTCTTCTCCCAGTATCGCTGCCTTGTGCTCGCATCCTCTTTCGCTTCTGTTTCTAATTGTTGACGCCGCGCTTGCTCTCTCTCTCCCGATTTTCGATAACTTTCTGTTCTTAAGCCTTGTCGGGCTCTCACATGGATGGCTCTCACAGCTGCATGGATTGTGGGGCTGCCCCTGCAGGCAGAGAGGTGATGGCCATGACCTGTGCCCTACCTGCCTTGGACATGAGCACCTTTTGGAGGCTTGTCTGAGAACCCCTGTATGAATCCGCAGCTTTATGCCCCATGCAGTGAGGGGTGGCCTGTTGGCCCAGTTGAGCCCCCAGGAGGGCTCGGACCTTCCGCCCTCTGGGCAGGTGGTTCCCCCCAAGCGCCCTAAGCCGCGTGGTGGGGACCACAGCATCTGTGCCCCCCCCGGGAGGAAGCGGGCCAAACCTGGGACTGTGGGCCTGTCCACAAGGGTGGAGCAGCCGTCAGCAGAGCTGGCAGAGATGAAGTCCTTTGTTGCAGACACGGCAATCTGATCCCTCGCCCCAGTGGTTGGGCTCTCTTCCCCACCAATGCCCCGAAGCTGGTTGTAGAGGATGCGTTATCTCTCTGGCTGCCTCCGCTTCTCATTTTAGAGATCAGGAGGAGGCAGGTCCTCTCAAGCCTCTGAGGCTGGTTCATTTTCATCTCAGAGTGGGGTTGGAGAGGCCGGTGACGGTTGGCGGGAGGGTCATGTCCTATGGCCCTGAAGCAGCTGCAGCTGGAACTCCCACAAGGAGAGGCATCCAGCTCTGGCAGTGCTTTTTTCAGACGGAAGGGCTCCTACTTCCTTTTTCTGTACCTCCATCAGAGGGAGTACCTGAAGGAGTTACACGCTTGTTGGCGGGAACCGAGCACCGTCGCGCTCTCCTCGGATGGTCGTGGTATTAGCTGCCATGCATGAGTCGCGAAGGCCGGCCTGGACCGTATGCCAGCAATTGAACCAGCTGTTGCTTCACTGATTGTGTCACCAGATGAAGCCCCAAGGCCCTGATGTTCGTGCCCGCGACTCAATGTCGGGTTACAGATGACCTCCTCTGTAAGCATGCATAATGCAGGAGCGCCGTGCTGGGCGCTTTGGTAAATTCTTCTGGCGACTCCTCATGTTTTGCCCTGTCTGTGATCTGTTCAAGACACTGGTGGTGCAAGTGCGGGCGTATTGCCAGGTAGTGACGCAGCGCTGCAGGCCTCGCTGATGATTGGGAGAGCTTGGACGGGTCATGCCTTTTCCTTGTCCAAGTCAGACAGGTCTGGTTGGCACAGTCTCCTCTGACTGGAAGTACGCCGTAGGGACCCTCAGGGGTGTCCCCCGCTGTACCAGGAGTTGTTTGGATCAGCTGCCTTGGAGGCGTTGGAACGGACTGCTCAGGCACGCCAGACTAGCCAGCAGCTTTCCCGCGGCCTCGCAGGAGCATACCTGCCTTTCCCCAGCTGCTCGGGCCGCCTCTGCCACTACCCCCCAGCTGCTCAGCCACGCACCTCAGACCGTGGGCAGACCTGTTGGTTCCTATCCCCATGATGTGCTGCAGAGACCCAGGAAGGGACTTTCGTGGAGCCAGTCTGCCCCCTGTTAGACAGATGTGACCCCGGCCTCAAATCCTGGACGCTCTCCCCCCACCCCCAGGGGCCGTGGGGGATAGAAGATGATGCCACCAGGCCAGCCGCCGGACATTTTTCCCATCAGCAGCTGAATTTCTGGGCTGCTCATGCCGTAGGATCCATGGGTGGTTGCCACCTTTAACCAATGGCTACAGGCTCCAGTTCACGGACACGGCCCCCTCTCACACCGGGTCAAGATGACTGTCATCACAGACCCGTGAAATTTCAGGCACTAAGACCAGGAGCTTCCCGCCTCCTGCTTCCACATGCTCACCATAACAGAGGTCCTTCAGACCATTGTGGCGGGAGATTGGTTTACATCAGTAGATCTGACAGACGCCTACTTTCACGTGCCTATTGCGGCAGAACATCGCCGTTTTCTCAGGTTCGCCTATCGGGGGCGCCATTGGCAATTCCGGGTGCTCCCATTCGGGCTCTCCCTTTCCCCGAGGGTGTTTACTCGATGCGTGAAAGCAGCCCTCTCTCCTCTACAGGCCTCCGGAGTCAGGATTCTGCCATACCTGGACGATTGGCTTCTTTGTGCCCCCTCCAGGTAGCTGCCCCTCTCGGGATACGCCCCCAGCTTCTTTACCTCATGCGCCACTGTTAGGGCCCCCTAAAGTCAATCTCTTGGTAAAGAGTTTATTCCCGGTTCCCATCTCAGACAACTCACCTTCTTGGGATGCATCTGGACTCTTGCTACCATGATGCCCTCGGGCCCATCTGTTCGCCATAAGTGGATCACATACTCCAGCTTGTCCGTTTATCTGTGACTGGGCAGGGAGTTTCCCTACATCACCTTCCCCGCTAATGCTGGGCAAAACCTCGGACATCAGCTCACTCGTGTCGTGTCTCTTAGGGCCGCTCCTTCTGCGTCCCTTGCAGCGATGGCTGAACAGCTTTCAGCTTGACGCCAGGCTGCACAGGCATCGCAGGCTAATGGTGACCAGGAGCTGCCTCCATGCCCTAGCTCCTTGGCGAGACGGGACCCTTTTGTCCAGTGGTGTTCCAATGGGGCTAGTAGTGTGTCGAAGGGAGGTGGTCACCACGGATGCCAGCCTCATGGGCTGGGGTGCCGTGTGGCAACACAGAGCTGTTCGGGGTCTCTGGGACCCAAGGGAGCGCACCGAACACATAAATGTGCTGGAGCTGCGGGCTGTGCACATGGCCCTCAGGTGCCTTCTGCCCCACCTAGAGGGAAGGAACGTGCTGATTCGGACAGACAACACCTCTGTTGTTTATCATATAAACCACCAAGGTGGCACCAGGTCAGCACGTCTCTTGAAGGTGTCGAGGGATCTCCTGGAATGGGCGTATCCCCGTCTGTGTACCCTGCGCGGAGCGTATCTGCCAGGACGGCAGAACCAGGTTGCGGACTCTCTATCCTGCCAGGCACCTGCTCCGGGAGAGTGGTCTCTTCACCCCGACGTAGTGCGCATAATCTGGAACCTCTTTGGGCAGGCAGAGGTAGATTTGTTCGCCACGCAGATTTTGACCCATTGCCCCCTATGGTATTCCCTAACCGGGATGGCGGGCGCACTGGGCCAGGATGCACTGGCTCATCCATGGCCGCAGGTTCTCCTGTATGCCTTTCCACCCCTCTCACTGATTTGGCCGACTCTACGGAGGGTTCTCGAGCAGGGCCACAGAGTGTTGCTGGTAGCTCCGTTCTGGCCAGCGCGGCCGTGGTTCCCGCTGCTTTGGAGTCTGTGTCACGGTACTCCATGGCGTCTTCCAGCAAGGAGGGATCTGCTGTCTCAGTTGGGGGGACAGATATGGCACCCCAACCCTCAACGTCTCCAGCTGTGGGCATGGCCCCTGGGAGGCTGACTGGGTGTTCAGACACCGTGAGACACACCGTATTGAGTGCTAGGGCTTCCTCCACTCGGCTGCAGTATGCTAACAGATGGCGCCTCTTTTCTCAGTGGTGCTCTGCCCACAATGAGAACCCGCTTTCCTGCTCGGTGCCCACTATTTTGGAGTTCCTCCAGTCTCTCCTTGATAAGGGCCGCTCTCCTTCGACCCTTAAAGTGTATGTTGCAGCAATTTCATGTCTTCACCGAACTGTTGACAACCGTACAGTGGGGCGCCATGAACTGGTTTCACTTTTTCTGCGTGGTGCTCGTAGGTTGTGCCAGCGGCCAGCCCCACGAGCCCCAGATTGGGATCTGCCGTTGGTTCTCACAGCTCTGTGCCACCCTCCATTCGAGCCTTTGGCACAAGCAGAACTCAAGTGGCTTTCCTGCAAGACTGCTTTCCTGATGGCTATCGTCTCAGCTAAGAGGGTCAGCGAGCTACATGCTCTTTCTGTCAGCCCTAGGTGTATCAGGTGGAATCCAGATGGCTCTGGTGTTACCCTGTGGCCTAATACTGCGTTTGTGCCTAAGGTGTTGTCTCCTTTTCACCGTAACCAGCCATTGCGGCTGGCTCGGTTTCAGCCTCAATCTGGTACAACTGAGAATGAGTCTGAGTTGTTGTGCCCAGTAAGAGCGTTGGAGGCATACATTGCAGCCACCGCCAATCTGAGACGCTCGGACCAGCTTTTCCTATGCTATGGGGGTCCAAGGTTAGGCTGTCCTCTTTCTAAACAGCGTCTGTCCCATTGGATTGTGAGTGTCATCTGCCACGCCTACGCTGCAGGTCACTGCTCCCTGCCAGTCGGTGTGAGAGCACATTCCACCAGGAGCGTCACCGCTTCCTGGGCTGCTTTGAGAGGGGTTCCGCTGGAAGCTATATGTGCTGCTGCTTCATGGGCTTCCCCAACCACCTTCACCAGGTTCTACAGTGTCAATGTGGCTGCCCCTCATCCCCTGGCCGTCAGGTCCTTTTTGGCTAAGAAGTTCTGGCTTCGGCCTCCTCTGTGAGGTATAAAGCTCGTGATTCCTTGTGACATCGCTGGCATTAGTCATTCAGTAAAGTTTGCAAAGCTAATCAGCTTCAGCGGTCAGTAGATGAAATAGAACGAAAAGTTACGATGTAACTACGGTTCTATGAACCCTGGATAACTTAGCTGTTCTGCACATCCTCTCTCTTGCTTTTATGCAGAAGATTCCCCGTAGGAGTATATAAAGATGACACCAGGCTATATAGCTTCTGAGTGGTCATCCGGGTGTCACAGGTGTGACCCTGTTAGTAAAATTGCCAAACTGCGCATGCCCAAAGGGAACATTCAGTGCTTTCAGCACCGCCTGGCGGTCATCCTGATCTATAGAACCGAATTTGAGCATAATGTGTGAACTTTCGTATTTTCATATGTTTCTTTTGGCGGAGGAAAGTCCATCTGAAAACTTTATCTGTGCAGTCAGTTCATCCAGAGTAATGCATCCTGCCTTCAATATTACTGGGCTGTTTGAGCCTGTCGGACTCAGCCAGGACTTCTGTATACACCGGGCGTGCGCCGACTGTCCCTGGAAATCCCATTCAATGAAAAGCAGCCTCCTCTGGCCCCGCTCACATCTTTAAAGGTTTTCCTTACCGTTAGCGCAGCTAGAGGCATTTTACATGTATTACATAATCCATATCTTGCAGCGCAGATTTTCAGATGAATAATAAAATTAAATAGTATTTTCCAAATCATGATAGGTTTCAACAGTTAAAGGCAATGGCTATGCAACAGTTTGGTGGTCAGTTAATCCATAATGTGTTCCATGCCCAACGTTATTTCATAGCCGCCGCCTGGCCGCATTTGGACCCGATCAAATCTGAAAGGTACTCTCGGCTAAGCCATGGTGGTCTGTTTTAGAGCATACCGCACTAGTGCAGGATTTCCTGCAGCGCCGCCCTTACGCGCCGCACCCGACGCGAGCTCAGAAGTCTCGGCCAGAGTCGGTCTCAGCTTTACGGTGCGGTAGTAAACCGCCTACACTGCCCCAGTTAAAAGTAAAGCTTGTTTAAAGTAATAAAAAGTATCTTTTGTGGAGTGCGTTGAAGCTACACCGACGTTAAAGCAGCAAAATCGCTACTGCTGCTTCATTTCTTTACTGCTTTTTGTAGAGCAGTTGAGTTCTGACGCGAGCGGCTGAAGCAGCTTTTATCTGGCTGCTGGCTCGCGCGGGTTCCAAAGTGCACGTGACGCTTTCAGGGAGCCCTCTTCACTATCTCTTCTGCCTTGCAGCTATATTTGCTGCGATCAGTGGAATAAAGTAGTTGATGCTACCCACTCAGGACAGAAAAAATACACCTGAAAACGTGTATCCAGTGTAGTCAGTTCATTCAGATTATTATCCTGCCTTCAATATTTTTTCTGTCGGAGCCGCTCAGACCCCCACATACCAGCATGTGCTACCGACAGTAGGAATCCCTTCATCAGCAGCCTGGCCGGAGATGCCTCAGCGTTCACAATCGCTGGGCGGCTGGTGGGTGTTTTCTTATCTGTGGTCAGTCCAAAATGCAGCAGGATACGTGCTTCTACCATTTTTCTGTCAAGTAAGGCGTTCTTGCACTGTTTAAGTTGAGTAATCATCAGGGCCGTGCTGCTAACCCGTTTTATGAGGAGTGATCACAGCTGACTCTTGATCACGTAGCGCTTTGCAAGTTCCCTCTCTCCCTCTGCTCAAACTCCTGTGATCAGCTTAATCTTTTTGCTGGACGCTGGACGCCGAGCGCAGCAAAAATTAAATCTTTCCATCTCTCACTGCAGCAGTCGCCGCTTTGCGCTAATGGCCAGTGTGCTGCATGGCCATTCGGCTATGCTCTCAGCCCGTCTGCTTTTTCTTCAAAACAACCGCTGCTTTCGGGTTTGACGGAGAAACCAGGAGAACAGCTGAGCATATTTAATGACAGTGCACTTTTACTTTCTCGCCCTCTGGGGAGCGCTCCGCTGGAAAATCAACAATCGCTTGCATAGTGTACCTTTATAAGTTAATTTGGGTGTTAAAACTGTTTCAGAGGAGTGATCACGTAAAATTGGCTGCTGAGTCCTCTCCAACCACACTGGACCAGTGGTCTCAAAGATGTAGAAACCTTCAACTTTATACAGACTTGTATCTTTAAAAATGTTTACCTTTATAATGTATTTGGAAAGGCGAAATATTGTCTCTGTCTTACTGGGTTAGATGGTGTTTTTTTATTAGGCTATAAATATTAATTAGGTCTACAAAGAATATTCAGCTTCACATACCCTATTCTATATTTATTTTTACATCCTTTATAACAGAAAAAGGGTGATAACTCATGTTTGATTGAATAAAACCTTCGGTCCTGGATTCCTGAAACATCAAGGCCTCACAATCACATTCAGGAACCTAATAAATCATCAGTATTTGGCTGCAGGAGTTTGAACTGGGAGCAGAACGTAGAGGAAGTCTCCACACAGGAGCATTGATGTGTGGAAGTTTATGCAAAACATAAATCTCTAGAGGACTTCGTCATGATAATGACGAGCAGAGAGCTGAAGGCTACAGATTTCAGCTGTATCTGAAGGTTCTATTTAAGTTCTGTAGCAGATCAGACAGTGAATCTACTTTAAAGTTTTAATTAGAAATTGTGGAAATGATAACAGGTTCTCCTTAGAGTCAGATATATAGAATATAGCCATTTATTTCATTATAAATAGTTTACAAAGAAAATTTCTTTAAAATTGCCAGGGGAGAAAAAAAATCTGAATTTTTTGGCTCTACCAGACTCTGCATCCAAACAAAACAATGGCAAAGTTTCAGCTTCATCTGGTTCAGATTCCCTAAAAATCTCAGATTAAGAACAGTTTGTCATTTGAAAATGAATCTGTTAAATGATTTACAGTCAACAGAAGAATTGATAAAAAGCATAACTGATGTTTCCAGAATCCAGAAGTCAGACTGATGATGCGACTCGTTTAGTTCCAGCTGAGGATGTTTTCAGATCTGTGTCACTTGCCACTGCCTACCTGCTGATTTAACTCATCATCATAAGCCTCATCATTTCAAGCAGTTTATCCTCTTCATATTTCTTAATGTTGAGACAAATTGAATTTCAAGCAAGAAGGAAGACGGTGTGATAAACCAGAGGACTAAATAGAGTTCTTGTCCATCTGCTGCAGCAGCTTCATGACTGTCCACACAGAAGGACAGCAGCTTATCGAGGCTGCAGACGGATGGATGAGGCGTCTCACAGAGTGATGCTGCCATCAGATTCATCTGAAGGCAGTTTGTTTCCACCTGCTGAACTCTGACTGACCTTCCTGAAGTTACTCTACTGCTTTCAGACCACATCCATTCAGGAGATTCTTCATCTTTTATTCATGAATCAGCATCCATCCATTCCTCCCAGAGGACCAAGAGAAATTTGGATGTTTTAAGGTTTATCAAGGCTGAAGCTGGACGTTTTGAATACAACTTCTAGTTCTCTAAATCTGCTCACCTTAAAATGGCTTGATTATTCAGTCACTACAGAGTAAAGAGGGATTTCTGATAGTGAACAGTGGTTTTGCTCACTTTCACTTTTTGCTTATTTTGTTATAAAACTGTTTTACAGAGCAGATTTCCAACTGTCTGTCCCACACGATGCCCAATTCAGAGCCAGGTCAAAACCACACTGAATGCACGGCCACCG
Source organism: Cyprinodon brontotheroides (assembly GCA_018398635.1). NCBI lineage: Eukaryota > Metazoa > Chordata > Actinopteri > Cyprinodontiformes > Cyprinodontidae > Cyprinodon > Cyprinodon brontotheroides. The sequence goes on along the minus strand of JAGKQL010000004.1, from coordinate 27,511,431 downwards.
TCGTGCTTTTGGCCCTTAACCTCTTACACCCTCAGGGGGTAGAAATACATTTCTGCCTGACAAAAACACACAGCTATTAGATTTAAGATAAGATGAAACTTTTGGTACGTCTGTAAAGGTAAGATACGCAAGTTATAGAATGGTTTTCTCAGGCTAAAGCACCCATTGTAGTTTTGACTCCTGCTCTGAAATATTAGTATCAAAAATACAAAAATATTTTTGTATTTTTTGGACTCTCGCCAATTTTCTTTTTGAAATAAAACATTGCAAAAACATCTACCAAAAATATTATTTTATAGTACTAAAAAGTAGTGGGCCATGACTTTCAAATCTAAACAATGTTGTGTAAAAATATACCTCAAAATTTGGACTCAATCAGATGAATCATATTTATTTTAGAATGGTATTAGTGAGAAATTTCTTAGGCGGAGAGGCCATTTTTGGCACATTTATCCATAAATGTCACCAAACTGTGCCAAATATGTTTTTTACATCATTACTCGGGGTTTGTTAAAATTACAAGGTCAATGAGGCAGCTGGACCCACCGGTGGGTCCGTCGGGTTCTAGGGGTTAAACTCTGGATGTGATCAACAGCAGGAGGTATGAAGC
>JAGKQL010000004.1:27485644-27509821 GCA_018398635.1 Cyprinodon brontotheroides | reverse complement strand
CAGACCAAACCAGATGAAAAGTGCGCATTCAGCTCGCAAAGAACCTTATGCTCTTCCTCAACACTGAAGTCCTCAGACATTTTTTCTCTCGTTTCTTGCACATTTCTTCTTCTTCTACGTTTGTATTATCGGCAGAGCAGACGCTGAATGCGCACTTTCATCTGGTTTGGTCTGCCATGTTTCCGGGTAGACTCAGAACGCGCTTTCAGGAAATTTTATACACTACTGTTTATGCCTCTATAAACATTCTAAATGACTTCGCTTTCAAGTAAATTATGGACGCTTCCCACTAATTGGTAGCTACTTGGAATACATTGGACTTGTTGTATGGAGGAATATTGACACGCTTTTTTGTGGACTTTATGGACCTTTCTTGCCTCGGGCTATAGACCTCCATTATTTGAATGTCAGCAGACAGCAAGAAGCCTCCCAGATCTCCAGATGCATTTGAGATATCAAAAAGTACCCCAGAGTGTTGTTCAGCATGGGGGGAGAGTAGAAAATGAAGGCTAATCATGTTTTGGGTGTACTATTCCTTTAAGCAGATCGGTATACTTTGACAGTAGAACAAACTGAATGTTTATGTATGATGAAGATCTATATCCTAAGAGGGAACTTTGTGTGAATCTGCAGCACAGTGTTGTGCAGAATCAGATTGCGAAGTAGGAGGATGCATTAACACCATCCCAGAGGACACTCACCATCGATCCAATTAAACAACAACAAGCAGCTGAAACCAGAACCACTCTGATCAGTCCACAGGGACAGTGGAACGCGCCATCAGTCTGACTCCTCATTTCCCAGGAAAAAAAAACATCATCGCGTCAGAGAGGCTGGATGGAGCTGCTGCATGATGCAGCTCAGTGGAGGAAAACGTTGATCTAATGAGTTTGGCTTTTTATTCTAGAAGATGATCCAGATGGAAGCATGCCAGCCGGATTTTGAACCAAAGCTTTAAGGCACTGAAACGGTCCAGAAACCAGATCTAGATCATTTAACAGGTGAAACAGCAGCTGACCAATTACGGTTTAACAGACGGCATCAAAAACTGAGGAGTTTACCAAAGATCAGACCCTCCAACAGGGAAGGCACACTTCAGCAAACTGTTGGGATGCTGCTGCAGCAGAAAGGCGCTCCTGTTAATCTCACCAGGATCCCTCCTTTCAAGGATGCAATGCAACTTTACCTTTAACAGAGGAGGGTGGAGCGAGCTACAAACGCTGTGATCTGCTCAGCTCCAGCCCACTTTTAGACGGCCTACTTATACTGCTTATGAACCTCTACTGCAGCATCAGGACTAGTTTTAGGAGCCTGGGGGCCCTCAGTGAGGATCAGGGTTCCTGTATGGATCTACAGGCTGTTTTGCTCCCATCTAAAGAGGACTTTAAATGCTTTAGTTGGGATAATTCAAACTTTAGCCTTTAACAAAACACTGCTTCCCTGCCTGTTTTTATTTTCTGATAAGAACCAAACTTTTAACTGCTGGATGATTCCTGAACCTTAAAGGGGGAAAAAACATTTAAGATGTAAATGAACAACAGATAAACTGTTTCCCAGTGATCATTAATATTCATTCGCCCCAATTGCACATTTATTTTCAGACATGTAGATGTTTGTGGTGTAGATGTTCCCATGTAATTGCACTGATAAGATTCAGAGATGGTCGGCAGAGTGAGATATTTACAGCCAATCAATAATTAATTAGGAGTTTTAGATTTCATAGCATCACTGAAACTGAGCCCAGACCAGCTGACCTGGCAGCACTGACCTGGGTTCTTCTGCAGGATGGAGTCAGTGAGGTGATGCAGGTGAACCAGGAGGAACAGTGATCCTAACCCGAGGAGAGGGAGACACCACAGAGAACAGAGGAGGGAGCGGGGAAGTTTCATCCTCCAGCAGGCTGGTCAGATCAGCTGCGATCCTGAAATCACAACATTTAGGATGTTAGACCTGGATGGAATAAATGCCTGGACTGGAAACACCACCTCACTGGTCAAAAGGGCACAGAAGCTCATGGACTTCACAGGGAGGATGAGGAGAGCCCACCTGCCCCCACCCATCCCCCCACCTTCTACAGAAGCACCATAGAGAGCGTTCTGAGCAGCTGTCTCACTGTGTGGTGTGGGCTGCTGCAGCCCTCAGACTGGAAGAAGGTGGCAAGAGAGATCAGTGGGGCTCCTCTTCCCTCCATTTAAGACATCTCATCCCAGCGCAGCTGCGTGTCCAGGCCCGTGACATCATCAATGACCCTCACCCCCCACCATGGACTGTTCTCCCTGCTGCCCTCTGGGAAGAGGCTTTCACAGCATTCAATGCAGGACCAGCAAATTCTGGAACAGCTTCTTCCCCACTGCCATTAGACTGCTGAATGTTGTATAAAAAGGGGATTAAAAAAAGCACCAAATGTTGGAAACTGTAAATCATATACCAGTTTTAAGTTTAGATTTGATCACCATGTTTACATTTATCACTGCTGCACTTTAAAATGGAAATTCCTTGAGAGATGTACTGAACAAAATAAATTTTGTATACACTCTGCATGTACAAAATGACAAAATCTGTCTAAGTCTAAGTCAAACATCATAGAGGGTAAGAACAAAAGACATTAGAAGGACTCTAAATCTGGGGGTGATGCTGAGAAACTAGTCCATGCATTTGTTACTTCAAGGCTCGACTATTATAATTCTTTACCATCAGTAAGTCCACAAACTGTAGTTAAAAGCCTTAAGTTGATCCAAAATGTTGCAGCCAGAGTTCTAAACAAAGTTAGACTTCTATCACCTAAAGAACATCTCCAGGATTAAAGGTCTAATGTCTACTAATAATAATAAAACTATATATCTCACATTGGAGAAGTTAACCTCTGCATTTAACCCATCCCCTTGGGGAGCAGTGGACTGCCATCATGGGGCGCCCAGGGAGGAATCAGGGGTTAAGGGTCTTGCTCAGGGACCCAGAGTGGCAGTCTGTGGGAGTGGGGGTCGAACTCAGATTCCAAGCTCTATGCCCTAACCACTAGGCCATCACTCCCCCCAAAGGAGGGAGCAGGACCTTGATAAACTGCTTCCTGCTTCGTTTCTCTTTAGTGGAAATGATCGCTGCAGCGGCGTCTTCACAGGGCTTCCTAAAAGTGAATCAGACAGCTGCAGCTGACTCAGAATTCTGCTGCCTGCATCCTCACTAGAACTAAGAAAGTGGAGAAGATCAGCCATCCATCCATCCATCCATCCATCCATCCATCCATCTTCCTCCGCTTATCCGGGGTCGGGTCGCGGGGGCAGCAGCTTAAGAAGGGAGGCCCAGACTTCCCTCTCCCCAGCCACTTCTTCCAGCTCTTCAGGAGGAACCCCAAGGCGTTCCCAGGCCAGCCGAGAAACATAGTCTCCCCAGCGTGTCCTGGGTTTTCCCCGGCGCTTCTTCCCGGTGGGACGTGCCCGGAACACCTGACCATGGAGGCGTCCAGGAGGCATCCTAACCAGATGCCCGAGTCACCTCAACTGGCTGCGAGAGAGCAGCGGCTCTACTTCGAGTCCCTCCCGGATGACCGAGCTTCTCACCCTATCTCTAAGGGAGAGCCCAGCCACCCTACGGAGGAAACCCATTTCGGCCGCTTGTATCCACGATCTCGTTCTTTCGGTCATGACCCAGAGTTCATGACCATAGATGAGGGTAGGAACGTAGATCGACCGGTAAATCGAGAGCTTCGCTTTCTGACTCAGCTCTCTCTTCACCACGACAGACCGGTGCAGCGCCTGCTTCACGGCAGACGCTGCACCAATCCGCCTGTCGATCTCCCGCTCCCTTCTTCACTTCATTTTCTCAAAGTGGAGAAGATCAGCCCAGTTCTAAAGTCCTTCCACTGGTTCCCCTAATCTCAGAGAAAAGACTTTCTAATTCTTCTGTTAGTCTAGAAATCACTGAATGGCTTTGCTCCGAAATACATTACAGATTGGTTGGCAGTGGATCGACACAAGTTCTTCTTAGATTCAAAAATTCTAATTAAATATGAAAACAATGAAATTTTAAGAAAACAGTTGATCAATTGTTCTCTTACAGCTGCTTTTTGTGTCTCTGCTTCCGTCTCCTTGAACCCCAGTGGGCCTCAGCAGATGGCCGCTCACACTGAGCCTGGTTCTGCTGGAGGTTTCTTCCTGTTAAAAGGGAGTTTTTCCTCTCCACTGTCGCTACAAGCATGCTTAGTGTGAGGGATTGTATTTGAGTCAATGAGTCGATGCAATCAGCTGGTTTTCCTTAGATAGAAAACTTTTAACCAATTTGACTGTATGATCTGGTGAACTGTAAAGTGCCTTGAGATGACATGTGTTGTGAATTTTGCGCTATATAAATAAACTGAATTGAATTGAATTAGTCTGCATAATAAAATTAAATCAGGAGAAAACAAAGTCATTTCTGTGAGGTTTAAAGTTGGAACTGATTTTCTAAAGAGCAGCAAACCAGCCGCTGGTCAGTAATGATCAGCTGGAAACGACACAAAGCCGCTGAAGGAAACTGTTGCTCATATCAGAACATTGATCCAATCGTCTGCAGTCAGGAGCTAAACTTGCCCAGCTATCAGAAGGTTAATGATACACTGGCTCCTAAAGTGAACATCATCAGGAATCCCTCAACAATCTCCAGACCCTCTGCTCCCAGTCGTCAGAGATGGCAAAAGTACTCACTTTCCGTTACTTGAGTAAAAGTACAGATACTTGTGTTAAAAAATACTCTGGTAAAAGTGGAAGTACTGATTAAACTTCATTACTCAAGTAAAAGTAACAAAGTACAGGCTTATAGAATTTACTTAAAAGTATAAAAAGTAAAAGTAGAAACCAGTTTTTTCATGCCCGTTGCCTACATTTAAAATGGATGTCTGCCAATAGGACTAGATCTCCGTTGTGTGTTCATTTTTCAATCATCTACAATTAGATCCATGCTACTATGCTAGCATACGCCACCAAGCTGCAATGATTTGCCGCCAATGAATACACGCCCGGATCTGTGGGACCATCTTGTAGTGGTGCGTCAAATGCAGCAACGTAGATTCCCATCAATTAGATTGAATTTGGTATTGATGGCGTGAAAAATAATAATGGTAACTCCTGTAAATGATTCAAAACTAAAGTAACTTGAGCCAATTTTTTAAAATGTAAGGAAGGAAAGAAAGTACAGATATTGGTGTAAAAATGTAAGGAGTAGAAGTAAAAAAGTACGCCATAAAATAAGTAGTAAAGTAAAGTAAAAATATCCAGGAAAATCTACTTGAGTACAGTACTTGAAGTATTTGTATTGCCCTGGTTACTTCCATCTCTGCCAGTCGTCCCAGTATTCCCAGTTCAGGTGAGCTTTTAAAAGTCCTTCCTGAGACTCCGGTCCCATTCCAGAAAACTAGCATTAATTGTGGTGGACCCAGATTTCCTGTCCGATTTTCTCCAACAGTTTCGCCTGCAGCTCCATCAGCTGGAGAGGAGCCCAGCAGGCATATATTTATAAATCTGAGTGTTTCTGGTTATTTGTTCTTTACAAATACAGAAACAGCTGAAATCTGATTCCTGTTGAATCTGCGTAAGCAGACAGAGCAACCTTTATGCTGTCCCTGCAGCCCAACCACAGCCTGAGGAGTCCTAATAAGGAAAGCACAGAGGAAAGGGGTGATCACAGGACACATATACTGAAGCAGAGCTGCATTCATGATGGAGGATTACTGTGTTAATCAACACTGCATGATCTGAGAACTGAAGAAAAAGCCAAGAGTTAATCTGATGAGACAGACGGCTAAAGGTTTAACTGGTGCAGAGGTGGAACCATCCCTGAGCTAACGGACATAAACTGGAAGCAGCCAACAATAAAACATAAGAGTAAAACAGATGATCTGTTGCTGACCTTTGACCCTTTGACCCTTTGACCAGCCAACAGACTCTCTGAACGGATCAGCATGACGGGTTCTCTCTGTTGGATCAACATCTGTCCAGAGGGATTTGGATTTCTGCTTTCAATAAAACAGATGTAACTAAATCAGGGATGCAGAGATCCACATTTTTCCCTTCCAATTAGGTACATGTATGTATGCATGTATGAATGCACACACGGATATCACAAAATAAAGCTGTAAATTAGTCTAAGGTCAGAAAAGAAGGTCATAACACATTCAATCATGCTAACAACGGTGTTATCACTACCTGATCTCTACCGGTAGCACAATTTGCACCATCGGCTCAACTGCGCATGTGCAAGCAGATAATTCATCTCCAATGAGCACCTAGATATGTGCTCTATAATGGCTTTGTCTCCATTCAAACCCAGGTTTAAACGGTCAGTTCAGATGTTTTATAAAATATGTGAATCAGGAAATTGTCTATATACCAAACTGAATGATTGATGTTATCTACTTCAAAAAACACTTTAGCTTTTATAAAATGGAAAATTGTTCTATTTTTTAATTAATATTATATTTTTTTTTTTTTATTTAAAAGTCAATGTATAATATGGATTCATAAAAGCAAAACTTTTTATTTCAGTGTTAAATTCTGTTTAAAATTGGTTACCCCTGCTTATAAAGTGTTAAAGTTCAATAATGTATTTTTTGAGAAAATAAATGCATTTTAAATCCTCAATCTTACGTCTGGGAACTAACTTTTCCGTCTTTGGATTTGAACATAGATCAAGTTTTTAAAACTCATGTAGCCCGATAACCGATATCGATACCCGATGTTAAAGCTGGACAAAAAATAAGTAGTCATTGAAAATAACGGATTTTGTTATCCATTTCTGAGCACTTTGAAAATAATATATACTCAAATATATTTTCTTATGCTGATACCAAATATATTTTTAAAAAACAGCGGTATCGATCTATTTTTACTTTCAAAATCTTGTGAAATGTCATGCGTTCTGTTACAAACTCTGGAAAATGATATTTTGCCAAATTCTTGTGAGAATTTTGTTAGTAAAATGATCGATACCGTGTTCAATATCTATCAACATATAAAAAATATGGCAACAACATTTAAATGTTGAATTTTAGAGGGATTTCGTAGCATATTGATGACATATAGCAATATTTCATTAGTAAAAGAGATTGATATGAATTGTTTTAAATGGCAATATATCAGCATAGGAAGATATTGGGATATTTTAATGGATCAATATTTTTCCCTCATCTTTAGAAGTTTTTAAGTCTGTAAAAGTTTTTGAGGAAGAAGAGGAAGAAGTAGTATTGTTTTTTTTTTTTGGAGCTTTTAAGAAAATCAGAAGCTGATCAAATATAGGGTTAAATATCGGTGGGAATTGGCCGATGTCCGATATTCAGTTTTAAAGGCCCGATACCGATAGGGGCGATTATATCTGTGCATCCCTAATATTTGAGTTTTGCTGTTAAAATTATGGCGTAAATAAAGCATAATCTAAAGAAAGAAACAACTAAAATGCAGATAAACATGGTGTAATCATACTTTGCCAGACTACTCCGAGCATGTCCCATGATTATGTCAGACAAGCAGTTTAAAAAAATGACACCAGAAGTGAAAAAATGCAAAATATAAATCATATTTCAGATGACAGATGAGCTGACCTTATGGGATTCAGAACAAGACATAAACTTTAGCCTGAATCTGGTCTCTACGGGTCTGAGGCCTGTAGCAACATGTTTACAGTCGGCAGGGCACCATGACGACGCCCGTCTGAGGAGCTATCCCATCAACAGGCCGGATCGAGTTACACTGGCACAAACAGGAAGTCAGCTGAGGAGAGATTATCCCACGGAGGATTCCTGCTGCAGCTGAGACCGTCCCACAGAAACAGGAGAGAAAAACCTTCTCTGGTTTTTCTGGGAAGCAGAGAGATAAAGATGTTCCTCTGCTGCACCTGAGACCACCTGATTTAGATGGTTTGTTCTAGTATCTAATGGAAGCCATTTCATTGATGAAGGAGCTGCGTTTCAGAAGGACAACGCAAACTGGGACTCTAAAAAGAGTCAGATATGAGGAGTTGAGTGTCTTTAAGTGGAGGCACACAAACAATTTCCACGCTGCAACTGTGGGTCTATGAAGATGAAAGCTGTACCTACGGTTTTAATCAGCTGCTTTAACCAGTTCAACCATGTAGTAAAGCACCAAGACAAGTTGTAGGGAAATCATATTTAAATGTCAAATCATTCTACCTTAAACATGTATATAAATGTACTCTTTATTAGACCTTATCGTCCCAAATGTAAAATATTTCTAGTAAAAAAAAATAATCCTGTCTTAAAATTAGTGGGAGTTTTTTTCCGTTATCTTATGCAGGCCAGTTAGTTATACGTCAGCCTGTACACCTAAATTTGGCCATCAGTCATCTGTCAATCAAATATTTTCAGTCATGGCATCTTGAGAAGATAAATACAAGAAGTATAGAAATAAGTTAACTAATATTATGAGGAACTGTAAGAAAGATTATTACAAGAAGTTACTGGATGAGAATAAGCACAATATAAAAGGTATATGGGATATTTTAAATAGTATAATTAGAAATAAAACTAGAAATATTAATTATCCACAGTATTTTATAGAAAATGAAAAAAAATATAAATAACATAGATGATGCGGTTAACAAGTTTAATGAGTTTTTTGTAAATGTCGGACCAAAACTTGCAAATGAAATTGAAGATCCAGTGACATTCAATGAAGATAATCTAATAGATAGAAATCCAAGCACAATTTTCCTTAAACCTGTGGATGAGAAGGAAATCATAGATATTGTTAGCGAGTGTAAAAGCAAGACATCTACTGATTATGATGAAATAGATATGAAAATAATAAAAAAGGTTATTCATGGGATCTCCAAACCATTAATGTATATTTTTAATTTATCATTACAAACCGGTAAATTTCCCAATAATATGAAAATAGCTAAAGTTATTCCTGTGTACAAAACTGGGGACAAGCATCATTTCACAAATTACAGACCGGTTTCTCTTCTCCCACAGTTTTCAAAAATTCTGGAAAAAGTTGTCAATTACAGGTTAGACAATTTCATAGAAAGACATAATTTACTCTCAGATAATCAATATGGATTCAGACGAAATCGATCAACATCACAAGCATTAATTGAACTAATAGAAGAAACAACAAATTCCATAGATAGCAAGAAATATTCTGTTGGGGTTTTTATTGATCTAAAAAAAGCATTTGATACTATAAATCATGATATATTAATTAACAAATTAGAGCAATATGGGATCAGGGGACTGGCACTAGAGTGGGTAAGAAGTTATTTAAAAAACAGGAAGCAATTTGTGAAGATGGGAGCTCATCAGTCAAGATGTTTGGACATTGTGTGTGGTGTACCACAGGGGTCGGTCTTGGGTCCTAAATTATTCATCATGTACATTAATGACATATGTAAGATATCACAAAAACTCAAATTTATTTTATTTGCGGATGACACAAATATAATAGGATCAGGTGAGAATTTACAGCAACTTTTGGACACTATCACCTCAGAATTCATTAATATTAAATACTGGCTAAATAAAAATAAACTGTCACTAAATTTGAGTAAAACAAAATATATGATATTTGGTAACAAAAAAATAAATCATCATGCACGGGTACAGATAGGAGGGGTTGATATAGAGAAAGTATATGAAACTAAATTTCTCGGGGTGATAATAAATGACAAGATTTGCTGGAAGTCTCATATTAAATACATCAGCACTAAAATATCTAAAAGCATCTCTGTAATAGCCAAAGTAAGATATTTTTTAGATTACAAATCACTCCATGCTCTGTTCTGTTCTTTGGTCTTACCTCATTTAATTTACTGTATAGAGGTATGGGGAAGCACATATAAAAGTTCACTAGAGCCACTGTTCATATTGCAAAAAAGAGCCATCAGAATAATTCATAAAGTTGGATATCGAGAACACACCAACACACTATTTATAATGTCTAAAATCATGAAGCTTTATGATATGATAGAATTCCAAACAGCACAATTTCTATTTAAAGCTAGAAATAAGCTATTACCAAGTCACTTGACAAATTTGTTTTATGAGAGAGAGGGGGGGTATGATTTAAGGGAGATAACTAATTTTAAGATTCAAAGATACAGAACTGCAAGGAAAAGATTTTGTATAACAAATAGTGGAGTGAGGCTATGGAACAGACTGAGCATGGATTTGAAGCAATGTCCAAACATCAACCAGTTTAAAAACAAATATAAACAAATGATTTTTACAAGATACAGGGAGGAGGGGGCTTGAGGGGGAATAGAACTTGCTCTGCCACTATGAATTAAAATCGATAAGAAGTCAAGAGAGATGAAATAATAAAAAATAATAATTTTTAAAAAGTGTGAGAGAAAAGGGTTTTTGGTTTATGGATATGTATGGATATATGTGTACGTATATGTAGATAGAGATATGTGTATACTGTCTATAGTAATTGGGGTGTGTATGTATATGCATGTATGTGTGTATGTGTTTGAGATACGGGTGTATGTGTAAGTATGCATGTGTGTATATATATGTATAGGTATCTATGAGTATTGGTATGTATATATATATATATATATATATATATGTGTGTGTGTGTGTGTATATATAGATATGTATGTATGCTTAAACATGGGTAGATGTTAATATAGAACAGGGGTAGGATTTAATAAGTTTTATTACTTCTTCCTACTCCTTTTCAAACATGATGGGATGTAGATATGTTTTTTTTTTCTTTTTCTTCTTTTTTTGTTTTGTTTTGACTTTATTAATTTACTTATATTTGCTTTTTATTAAGTGTTCGAAATAAATGATCATATAATCTTAATTCATATGTTGCAGCTAATATACACAACGGTTGAAATAAGAATCATTTCCTTTCCCAGTGTTCCGCGGGGATGGCCAGCGTCTGTGTCTTCAGCAGGCGAGAGCTAACAGAACTGGCTATGCGTTGTAGGGGTGTAAATCACACCCATCATGGCTTATTCGATTCCAGTATCGATTTCCTGACCCAACGATTCCATTATTTTCGATACTCAAGATCATCTTCTTTTTCCTCCGCCACGCCTGTCTTGCCTACCTCTTCTTTCAGCTCCGCTATCTCGGCCATGTCTGTCTTGCCTACTGTTTCACGCACTGTGTGTGTGTGCATGCGAAAGAGGGCAGTGGCTAAAGGAAGCGAGGGTCAGAGGTGGGCAAAATACTGTAGGTTTAGCGCCACCTAGGGCTGCAACAACGAATCGATAAAATCGATAAAAATCGACTTTAAAAGCGTTGGCAACGAATTTAATCATCGATTAGTTGTGTCGCGCGATGACATCGCGTCCGCGCCGCCTGGGCCATCCCGGGAAAAATATATGGCGGAGTTTAGAGTCAGCGCCGCAGTTGCAGTGTTGCCAACTCAGCGACTTTTTCAGACCCCTCCAGCTTACTATTTCTTTAAAAAGCTACTAGCGACAAATCTGGCGACTTTTTACGGTGTCACTGGCGGCTTTTGGAGACTCTTACGTGAAAGCATGTATCGTTCCTACTCTTGTCCTCCAGCGGCAGCTGCTGCCGTGGGGCGCCTCCCCCATCCCAACGCCTTTCTCCCTCTCCCACAAGAATCCCTCTCAGCGCTGCAGTCAGAGCCGCAGGATTTTAGTGAGGAGTTTACCCTCAGCGTCCAGACTGCAAATGAAGCGCCATGCCCCGGATTGCGATTTGTAAAGTGAAAAAAATAGTCGTAAATTGCATGCAACTTTTGTAAAACAAATGAACATGGCACGTGGAAGCACCACTGTTATGATGCAGCACCTGAAAAGAAAACACGTTGGAGCCTTCGATGGCAGTGAAGAGAGCTGATCAGCAGGATGAGCGGCCATGTTTGTTTCATTTTAAAGTGGGGAAACGTTAGATTGGTTTCTCAGGTAGCTCATCTGATGCTTTCCTTACCGTGTTAGTAGGTTACAGACAGTGATAAGGTTGGCTACTTCTTATTTTACTTTTTAATTTCATTTGAATTAGCTTAAGCAGCGTTTATATTTTCTTTATAAATAAATTAATTTGCAAATTATGAGGGCAAGGCTTTTAAAGTTTAAATCTTCTGGCAAAGATAAAGTAAAAAAGATCCTGCAATTTATGGAAGTAAAAGAAGCAGAATAAAATTCAGCAAGATCAGTAATATGTCAATTAATTATCTGCCACATTCCCATGTAAATATCTGTCTTTGGAGGATGTGTTTTTAGCACCTAGTTCTCTCATAGTTTTATTCCAAATACAATTTATAATTTGAATCACAGGGCTATTTTATCTCTATGGTTCAGTATTTTCTCAAGTAGCAACTTTAACTGCTATACTTTCCTGTCTTAAAAGGCAGAACTCTTCTAGTCTAAAAAAAGCTCATTTGTTGAAATGGGGGGACCTATTGTTTGAACCCCTTAGGGGCTTTTAAAAACAAAAATGTCTTTTTTTGCGCTTTATGAAACAAAGTAGCCTATATTTTGTGGATGTACAGCTACATTTCTCATGTAAGTTTGCAGTAGTTTTAACACAAACATTTATTTTTCATATTGCACCAGTACAGTTAATGAGAAACCTGTACTTGTGTGCTTGTTTGTTCTGTCTAAAATGTTTATTTTGGAATGAAGAGGTTAATATAAAAAATATTTTGTGTCCGATTCATCGATTAATCGAAAAATAATCGGCCCGATTCATCGATTTTCAAAATAATCGTTAGTTGCAGTTCCTAGCGCAACCGTTGTTAACAGAATCAGAATTCGTCCAGGAGCAAATGGTAAATGGTTAATGGCATGTACTTTCGCTTCCCTTTATTCAAGTTAGGAGACTTGACCAGCGCTTTACACTACATTCATTCACCCATTCACACACACACACACACACTGATGGTGGCAAACTACATTGTAGCCACACAGCTGAGCCTGGGGCTCACTGACAGAAGCCGGGCTGCCGTACACTGGCGCCACGGGCCCTCTGACTACCATCAGTAGACAATGCAGAAGCCGAGCTGTCTTGCCCAAGGACACAACGTCACTGAAAAGTCGAGTTGGGGCTTGAACCGGTCAACCCCTTCTCGATTTCAGGGGCAAGCCCACTACATCCAAGCATGCACTGTAGCTCCAAATGGATAAAAATAGACCGGAGGGAAAAAAAACAAACCATAGATCGATACTCTTGCAGGCGATAGTCGATGCATCGGATCGTCGGGTGTTGCATCGATGCATCGCCGATACAAAAGCGATTATTATTTACACCCTGTTTCGAGCCACTTGCGAGGCCTCAAACATGTACGACTGGAAGCCTTCTACACCAAACCAAGCTTCGGCCAGCCTGGCGTCCTCTTCCACAACATCTTCATCCCCGCTTTCCTCCTCTAAATAAAAATGGATGACGGAGGAGCACTTCATCCACGCACCTCCGACCCCACAAAACTCTCCCCCTCTTAAGCTTGTTTCCTCGCTGTCCATAGCCGTTCCTTGACAGCGTCGCGTTTCTAAGTCACCCAATTTAGTGTGCTACTTGGTCCCAATGGAATTTTCCCATTGGGAACCTGCTAGCACTAAGTTGCTAACTAGTTAGCAAGATGCTTCCCACAAACCGGCCACAATCAAACTTGCTTGCGAAGCTTCCGACACAACAACCCGCGCCCTCTTGACAAGCGATGAATCGCATTCACTTTATTCACTCGTGTAAAAGGCCGAACTTTCCAGTCGGAAAAGAGATTTGGATATGCAATGGTTGGAACAGCCGTTTCCCTATGCTGTTTAGATAAATACTGCAAAATTAAAAGAGCTCGTATGAAAATGTAATCTCAATAGAAAAACAGCAGTTTATCCAGTGCATCTGCATAAAAAGGGGATTTGGGGGTGAGTTACACTTTAAGCATCTGTCCGTACATTTCATCGTTTGTTCGTTTTACTCCAGCGTTTGATTGTTTACGCGAGTTTCAAAGCCTGTTTGTCCAGAGTTCATCGTCACAGGATTTACTATTATTGTTGTGTGGGAAGTTCCTCTACTCAGATGGATAGATCTGAATGCTAGTTGCAACTCTATCTTCCTTTTAGTGTGGAGTCAGTACCCCTTTAAGCCTATTACTGCCCCCTAAAGGACTGGAAAAGGTACATGGTTAAAAGGTACATGGTCATGTTATCTGCCTACACCAGAAAAAACCAAATCAAGGAGACTATGATAAAATAAGGCTGTATATTCAAAGCATCTTTCCTGATTGTGTTTTGATCCTCCTTTTTAAGCCTAAATAGAATTCCAGCAACCAATTTTAAACATAAACGTGGCACCATCTACTGGCAGTACTGCCATTGATGCCGCTTCTGGAACGAAGTCCTGATTATGAAATGAAATCAGTGTCTCCATGAAGCTTACCAGCAGAGGGAAGCATGAAATGCTCTAAAATCTTCTGATAATTATTTGTGTTGACTGTTGATTTCAGAAAACACAGCAGAGCAACACCAGCAGATGACATTTCATAACAAACCGTCATTGACTGCACCTCGCTAGCCTTCCTTTAGACTCTGGGACCTAGATTTCATAATTAAAAGAGATTTAGATTAAATCTTAAAGAGGGACTTTGGACCCCTGAGTAACATTCTTAGTCTTCTTCGCATCACCGCTTAAAAGAAAGCAGTGACTCTTCCTCTGCTTGAATATTGGCTTATCAAGAGACATGTTGACATCTAGGGTGACCAAATAAAAAAAAAACAAAAAAAAAACAAATATGGGACGAATAGGATGCTTATGAGAGACATGTGGGATAGTCATGGCTAAAACAGCAGTGAGTTTCTTTGCACAAAAAAATATACTTTAAACTACCTCAACGGGCGTGTATCTCTTTAGTCGTGTGCAAAAAACTATTTAATCACTTACTTTTTGGTGTTTTCTGAAGCGTATGGTGATCTGACCTTAAATTGTTTATGTTGTACATGACTAAAGGGATAAATGCAAATCCGGTGTCTTGCACATGCATATTGACTATGAGCATGCTGGTCCGACAGAACAACTGTCTACATAGTGGATATCCTTTAATTTTTGAAAAGTTTTTTTGCCTTTTGATGCATCACTTATTAGTTTTTACATTTTGAAAACTAAGAAGTGATCCACCTAATTTAATATGCTTGTATAGCACTTTTGTAAATGAATATAATTAATATATTTACAATAAAGACATTTCGAAAAAGTTTTGAGAGTAACTTTGCTATTTTGTCAGATGTAGTTTTTCTTTTATGTTTTCTAACTATTTTTTCATGCTCATGGTCTGCATTGACCTTAGCAACATTTTATTGGTTAATACGCCTGTGAAAAGCCAAACATTTGTATTGAGCTTGAAGCGAAAAGCAAATGATCTGAAAAGCACAATTTGAAAATAATTTATTCATAAAACTATATCGGTTGAAAAACAGAAGTATTAAAATTGAATTGGAATAACCATTTTGTACATTTATGGTTACAAAAAGTGTTCTTTGATTGCAGCAATACTGGAAGAAAATACACACATGGAATTAGAGGATATATCTATAAAGGAGTGTTAGGGCCAGGCTAGAGATTTTTTTTCTTCTTCTACTTCGAGAATAAAGTCATAACATTACGAGAATAAATTCGTAAAATTACGAGAAAAAAAACTGCACAACGACAATAGTCATAAAATTGCGAGAATAAAGATGTAAAATTTCAAGAATAGAGTCGTAAAAATTACGAGAATAAAGTCACAACAAGAATACTCATAAAATTACGAGAATAAATTCATAGAAATACAAGAATAAAGTTGTAAAATTACACAAATAAAGTCATATGAGAATGCGTCATAAAATTCAGAGAATAAAGTTGTAAAATTACATGAATAAAGTCATAAAATTACAAGAATAAAGTCATAAAATTACAAGAATAAAGTTGTAAAATTATGAGAAAAAAGTCACAACGAGAATAGTCATAAAATTAGCAGTATAAAAGTTGTAAAAATTAAAAGAATAAAGTTGTAAAATTATGAAAACAAAGTAATAAAATTACCTAAATAAAGTAAGTCACAACAAGAATATTCATAGAATTCCGAGCA
The DNA here is from genome assembly GCA_018398635.1 of Cyprinodon brontotheroides. Classification (NCBI taxonomy): domain Eukaryota; kingdom Metazoa; phylum Chordata; class Actinopteri; order Cyprinodontiformes; family Cyprinodontidae; genus Cyprinodon; species Cyprinodon brontotheroides. The sequence goes on along the minus strand of JAGKQL010000004.1, from coordinate 27,493,790 downwards.
TAAAGTCAGTAAAAATTACTCCAGAATAAAGTCGTTAAAATTACGAGAAAAAAGTCTAGCGAGAAGTCATAAAATTATTTGAAGTAGTAATAAAATTACGTATTTTCAACGCACTATAAGGCGCTAATCGGACTAAAAGGCGCTAGTCTCAGTTATGTGTGCCATTTCTGTATTTAACACACACATAAAAGGCACCGGACTATAGGGCCGCGTTTTTTATATAAAGGTACATGTCCTCTCAGGTGGATTTTTCTCACTTAAAAACATATTAAAACTACTTTTATTCCCACTGATCACAGCAAATAAAGCTGCAAGGTGTATTTATTACAAAGTATTATTCAAACCTGGGGAACCGGCCGTGAGAGACACATCGCTGATGACACAGGGCTGTGATTACTCCTCTGATACAGTTTATTGACGCATAAATTAACTTAAAACATAGGCAGGATAATAATCTGGATGAACTGACTGCAATGATTAAATTTTCAGGTGGACTTTCTCACTCAAAAGATTTAGATTATTTAGATGAAAAACACCTGCCAGAGGTGAGCCGGAGTGGCCGATCGCTGCCCAGAGGCTGCTGTTGAATTAAGTTTTCAGGTAGAAAAATAGGCGGGAGCAAAACTGAGTATGATTGTGCTTTATTCATGTATTTATTACAGAGTATTAATCAAACCCCTCAAAGTCCTCATCCTCTGTTTCTGAATTAAACAGCTGCGCTAAATCCGACATGCCAGTTTCCCCTTCTTTAGTTTATTGGCCATAAATTAGCAAAACATAGGCAGGATAATAATCTGGATGAACTGACTGCAATGATTAAATTTTCAGGTGGACTTTCTCACTTAAAAAGATTTAGATTATTTAGATGAAAAAACACCTGCGGGGAGGTGAGCCGGATGAGGAGCCGCCCAGAGGCTGCTGTTGAATTAAGTTTTTCAGGTAGAAAAATAGGCGGGGAGCAAAACTGAGTATGATTGTGCTTTATTCAAGTATTTATTACAGAGTATTAATCAAACCCCTCAAAGTCATCATCCTCTGTTTCTGAATTAAACAGCTGCGCTAAATCCGACATGCCAGTTTCCCTTCTCTTCGGCTGTCAGAGTCACTTTCCGTGCCGGGCGGCTCCTTGGAAATGATGCGGCTTTTGCGAAAGCCTCTTTAGGCAAAGTCTTTCTTTTAAAAATCACCATAGGCGGCAGTTTCTGTCCATTTGCGTGGCAGCCAAGCACAACAGTAAACGACGCCTTTTCATACCCCGTTGTGTGTATCGCTACAGTGCTGGTCCCCTTCTTCTCCACGGTGTGATTCACCGGGATGTCGAAAGTGAGCGGCACCTCGTCCATGTTGGTGATGTGGCTTGGCTGGATGACTTTGTCAGCGATGTGTTTGCTGCAGAAGGAGTGGAAGCTCGCCAGCTTTTCATCATAATCCGCCGGACGTCGCTGAGCAACTGTAGTCCTGGTCCGGATGGAAAAATTGCACCGTTTCATAAAACGGAAGCACCACGATGGACCTCCTTGAAAATTTTCAATTTTCATTTCTTCCGCCAGCTTTACTGCTTTTAGTCGAACAGTGACCGTTGAAACGCTGGCCCCACTCGTTCTTTGCTCCACGATCCACCGCTCGAGTCTTTCCTCCAACTCGGGCCACCTCGCCTTATGTCCGCGGAAACTCAGCTGCGTCTTCTTCACCAGTCGGAGTTCGTTTTCCAGCTTCCTCCACTTGCGAACCATCGATTCATTTATATTGAATTCTCTCGCAGCTGCTCGATTTCCATGTTCCTCTGCGTAGCTGATAGCCTTCAGTTTAAACTGGGCTTCATAGGCGTGTCTCTTTGCCAATTTCAGGGTTGTGTTAAGACAACAATTTTCTGCATAAAGCACATACCTGTTCTTTTATACACAAGCCACGCCCACACTTCCCCCTTTAAGGTTCTCACATACTCATGGTGGTCTCAACAACGTCCGCAGATAGGGCGCAACGCACTTTTATAGGGCGCCCACATTTTGAGGAAAAAAAAGACGTTTAGGTGCGCCTTATAGTTGTGGGTGTCACGGTAGGAGAATAAAATTCGTGTAAAATTACGAGAATAAAAGTCACAATAAGAACAGTCATAAAATTATGAGTATATAAAAGTAGTAAAATTACGAGAATAAAGTCACAACGAGAATAAAGTAATACAATTAGGAGAATAAAGTCATAAAATTAGGAGAATAAAGTCATAAAATTACGAGAGTAAAGTCATAAAAAGTATGAGAGTAAAGTCATAAAAGTACGAGAGTAAAGTCATAAAAGTATGAGAGTAAAGTCATAAAAAAGTACGAGTAAAGTCATAAAAGTACGAGAGTAAAGTCATAAAAGTACGAGAGTAAAGTCATAAAAGTACGAGAGTAAAGTCATAAAAGTACAAGAATGAAGTCACAATGAGAACATAAAATTATGAGAATGGAAGTAATAAAATTACTACGAGAATAAAATAGTAAAGTTACGAGAATAAAATAGTAAAATTATGAGAATGAAGTAACAAAATTACGAAAATAAAGTATCAAAATTACGAAAATAAAGTATCAAAATTACGAAAACAAAGTACCAAAATTACAAAAATAAAGTCCTAAAATTACGAAAATAAAGTATCAAAATTACGAAAATAAAGTATCAAAATTACGAAAATAAAGTACCAAAATTCACGAGAATGAAGTAATAAAATGCTACGAAAATAAAGTAGTAAAATTATGTATGAGAATGAAGTAATAAAATTACGAAAATAAAGTAGTAAAATTGCGAGAAAAAAGTCACAACGAGAATAGTCATAAAATTATGAGAATAAATTGTAAAGTTACGAGAATAAAATAGTAAAATTATGAGAATAAAGTAACAAAATTACGAAAATAAAGTATCAAAATTACGAGAATAAAGTAATAAAATTACAAGAATAAAGTAGTCAAATTACGAAAATAAAGTCACAATGAGAACAGTCATAAAATTACGAGAATAAAGTTGTAAAATTGCGAGAAACAAGTTCCCGCAATTTTACAACTACAAGAAGCACTTTCTTCCCTAAAATGAGGAATGTCGAGCATCATGTGAAGTTATGCTTTGGCTCTGGTTTGACAAACAAGGAAATCTTTTAGCATCAGCATCATATTGGGCAGCAGGTCAAAGTGAACTCAGGTTGCTGGTTGGGCGTCATCTACTGGTCAGAACTCCAAGTTTTCTTTCTGAAATGGTTTTTCATTGTTGACTTCATTCTCGAATTAGGAGAAATAAATCTCTGGCCCGGACCTCAGTCGTATACATCTATGAATTTCTGCAGGACAAATATTAAGTTTTCATTCCTCTCCACTCCTTACGGTATCATTCCAGGAAAACAAAGGTTTATTCTTATGATCATCTTTAGTCAAAGTGACATTAACGTTTTAAAATAAAGGAGAATACAGCAGTAAAATTTGTTAAACATAGAAGAGTTTTTCTTCGCATTTCAATACCAGACAGAACCACATCATTTCAGCAATGAGGATTTCTCTATTTTTCTGGTTTTTCCGCAGGTTTGGTTTCCGTTCTAAAGAATTTTAGGATCCAATAAATATATTTAGCTTTGAAACAGCTGGCGCTGCTGTGGTTTAAGTGGAGCTTTCCAGACAGGTGCAACAGATTCACCTTCAGGAGGGTGAGGTATGGGCTCAGGGAGGAACCCCAGTGGGAACCGGGCCAGAGTGACACTCACCTGAGTCCGGATTAGTTCCAGGTCCGGTTCCCGCATGAATCCTTCTCACCTGGTCACTTTAAACCTGATCAAACCAGAGAACGCTGCAGGACAACTGATAGACGGGCCAGAGTGACACTCACCTGAGTCCGGATTAGTTCCAGGTCCGGTTCCCGCATGAATCCTTCTCACCTGGTCACTTTAAACCTGATCAAACCAGAGAACGCTGCAGGACAACTGATAGACGCCCCGATCCAACCGCACGGAGTTCGGAGGAGGATCAAACCGACCATCAAGCTGATGAGGAGAAGAAGAAACTGGGCGGAAATGTCTCAACGGGGCCTTCACAATAAAAGCCAATAACATCAATCTAGTCCAGGGGTCACCAATAAAAATCAGTGGGGTCCGAATAAAGAAAATCACAAACCAGTAACCAGTCCGGAGAAAAAAAAAAAGAACATTTGCCCATTTTAAAATGTTAAGTGTTTTTTGAGTAGAGAACAACATGTCGTTCAGTGTGATATAAAGACAATTTCCTGATTCACATATTTTATATAACATCTGAACTGACTGTTTTCTTTCTTTTTTCTGTCTTAATGAGAGCAGTGGGCTTTAGGCTGCCCTGCAAGGCTTTAAATCTGGGTTTGAATGGCGACAAAGATATTCTAAAGCACATATCAAGGTGCTCATTTTAAGCCTGGATCTATATTTTTTGATTCTGTTCATGGTGGAGAATCCTGCTTCACAGCAGCAGGCTGAGCCAAACATACTCAAAATGTGCAGGGTCATCTTTTCTTTCACGCCATTTCACTTTTCTTAAACCAGTTTACCACAGTTCTTCCAGCAGTCCACACTTTCAATGCTCTCTTCTTCTCATCGTCTTCTCCTTCTTTCCCATCGCCCGCCCGGCTTGCCACATGTTTGCCTGCTGTGTCTTAAAGCGGCTTGCAACAGCAACCCAGACTGACAGCAGCTCATTGGCTAATTTATATCACGTGTAGCCTGGTCCTGGAAGCCCCAGATAGCTTTACCGTATTAATAGGGAGAAAAGGTGCAAGTGAAGTTAGATACTGTCCACGGGACAACTTGCAGTAATTTATAAATGTTTTCAATCAGGTTGGGTCCAGATTAGTCAGCAATTGGGTCACGAGGATCCAGACTACGACCCGCATTAATCCGTGACCTCTGATCTAGTCTAAAACATTAAAACTTCCAGATAGGACAGAATCTCCTCTCTATAGCTGACATTTGATTGTCCAAAATGCAGCTACCTACCACAGATTGTCCAAAATCTGTCGAATATTCCTAAGAGATCCTTTTCATAATACAGCTTTCACGAGGGTGTAACTTTATGATAAAAGTTGGTGGGGCGCTCTAAGGGGTGTTGGCTGATGGACCTACAGCTACTCAACCGAACGCTTTCAACAGGGTTTGTATTTTCCAAAATGATAGGCTCAAACATATATTTATTAAAATGTTTTACTATTGTTGAGAACACACGAGTACCACAATACATTTGTAGTATTTAAAGTTATAGACAGATGCACCAGCCTTTTGAGTGCATTATTCTATAAAGGGCTCAAAAGCACCATTACTTGTATAAAAAATGAGCTAAATAACAGCAGATACTCTCATGCCAACAGCAATATATCATGAATCCCTAGAATGGGCCCATAACTTCAATTCAAAAGCCATCCATCCATGCATGGCTTCCCTTTAAGCTGCATCAGTGATTATCCTCCCTTCACAAGCAGCAAAATCTAATTTAGAAATTTGTCCTATATGTCATTGAACAGCCAAGGTATATTTATAGACCCTATATATTTCAAAAAAAACATTTATACACTGATTTTTATTATTTGTGCTTTAATTCTTGTAGGTTTCTTATACTTTAATTTTAAGTCTGTGTCCTGTGAATTTGGCTGTCTCTGGGTTGCTGGCGCAGCTATAGTTTCTATAGAGTCTCTTTGAGCTACAAAAGATAAAATTATATGTTGAATTTTATGATAGCATTGTGTATTTTTTTGTCTTTTAAACTTGGAGACACATTTTATTGCATGTTTGCATATCTCCAGTAAATCTGTTTCACCTTTAAATCTGCAGCTGTCCCTAATTGTGTCTTTGCTCTGCTTGAAAACAGATTTATGATCCTGTCTACCAATATAATGATGCCAGAGAAAATAATTTTCAGGATCTCTAGAAGCTCTGCAGTCAGATTCTCTGTGTCAATAAGAAAACAACAGATATGTGTTCATTTTAATCTGTAACTCTAAGCAATGGTCCTCTGAGAAGCCCAGCTTTCTAACTTATATAAATGTACAATCTGTTGCCATTTTTAGCTGAAAAAGCTCTGTATCTAACATTTACCTCTGCCTATCTGTCCTGGTCATGGTCCCACATTGCCATGGATTTTGTTACAGAGTTGCCCTTGTATCATTGACAGGTTTTCTTCTGGTCTGTCAACTTGGCTCAGATTTGACCTCGGCTCGGGATATTCTCTCATGGGCACTGAGGCATGAGGCACTTTCTCTGAGCTCTGGAAATGTCTACAGCTGCAAACGGCCGAAAATCACCCTCCCAGATTCCTCCCTTCCTCTGGGATCGTACTGGACTTTGAACCAGTTCAGTGACTTTTTCCTCCTAGTCATGATCAGCCCGACAATCCAGTCACTGACCTGTGTTTTTTATCTACGGCAGAGAATCCGGTTATCCGCCCTGGCTGACGACCAGCCACTCACTGTGTTTGTTGTTAGAATAAAAACCTGTTAAAAGTCATCCCGGTCTGTCTGAATACTGGGTCCAAGATTCCTGAGGTCATTACGCATGGGCTGTGGATATGATGATATGAGCGGCTAGAAGCGTCTAAAGCAGGAAGGTCCATATAGAGAGAAACACTGGTTAGTAACCACCATATTCTGATTCGGATGAATATGAAAGTGCGTCACTAACCTGGTTTGACTGTTCAATCCATGCCCAGAGAATGAGGATGATTCCAGCCGGTCGGCTGACAAGACACAGCTGACACTGCCAGAGAGTTACAGATGCTTTTAAAACCAGGAAGGCTGCAGAACTGGCAGGAGGCCAGATCTCAAGCAGACAAAGAGAGGCAAGGATAATCCAAAGGGCGAAGTCCAAGAGAGGCAGATCCAGGTTCAGTCCACAGAAGAATCCAACAGGTGTCCGAAGACAGGTCAGGCAAAACTCAGGAGTCCAGAAGCAGAAACTAGTCAGGATAAGGTAATCAGAAATATTGCATTATGCTGAGAGAATTCTCACACGAGGCTTGACAATAATCTGGACATGATGGCCGGGACCAAGGAGTTTAAATAGAAGCTGGAGGCAGGTTGACCAGAAATGAGTAGTTTAAAGCCAGGACATCAAACCCAAGATCATGACAAATATAGCTATACGCTGGTGAAGATGGCTGAAATATTGGTGTCATTATAGAATCAGACAGAAACTATTAGAGGCTCATTAAGGCAGTTACTAAGTGAGCATTTTATCGACTGAAGAACATTTCCATGATCAATAAATTCTGGCAGTTTCTTAACCTCTTAACATCCACCTCGCCTATTTTGCCTACCCACATGGAAAAGAAAATAACTTAGGAACTAAAAGCTCAAATTACATGTGCAAAACATTATTTCAAAGCTAACAGCCTCTAGTTTCCTAAAATTGGCTGACAAGAACACAGACCAACCTGCATCAGTTCAAACAAAAGTTGAATTCAAAGTTGTTTTTTTCATTCTCGGAAATGATAGGTCTTTTTTGAACAGCAGTAATAAAAACATTCTTGAGAAAAGAAAGCAGATTTTATTGTATTATATTTGTTCTACATCATGTCGGCTTTAAATGCAGAAAAGTTCAGATCTTTAGCTATTACAGTTCCAGAAGCTGTAGGGTAAAAGCAAGTTTTCAGATTAGTGGGCTATCTTAGTTTTGTCTAAGCCTTGACAGTTGTTGGATTTATAATCCATCCATTCTTAAAAAGACACGCCAAGGAACTTATAAAGGCTGTAAAAATGAAAGTGACTAAGATCTATTAAGGCTTTCGTAGCAAGATTTTAGATGGCTCCTTTGAGTGACTTAAGGATTGAAAGCCCATCTTAATTTGCTGAATTAGAGCTTTAAATTATAGCTTTTTTGTTTAGGTGTTAATTTACATCACGTTTGCACTTGCACGCATGTTCAAACCGACGAAAAGGGCTTGTCCGGGATTTGAACCCGGGACCTCTAGCACCCAAAGCGAGAATCATCACGCCCTCAGGCCAACAAGCCCTTGCAAATCTCTCTTTCTTAGGTGGCATTATCAAAACCCAATGGCTTAACATGAAGCCCATAAGCTCACTATAGCCTTATTGCAATTATTTGCTACTTCTAGGCGGAAGATTCAAATATTTGTTGCTTCCGGGGCCTCGTTACTCTAGAATTATGTTTCAGGGT